>JAQFXM010004699.1:0-16526 GCA_034693345.1 Entomobrya multifasciata
AGCTACTACATTGAAGGGGATGTAATATCGAAGCTTCGCTTCGATATAAGATCGCGGGGCCCGGTCCATCATAAAAATATGCATGATATCTCTAACTTGGCTAACTAATATCATTAAGTTTCTATTCGTTTCAAAACTAGAAAAGCTGCCAAGATGGTTGACAACCGCCTAATTTGTTCATTGGATTCTCTAGAGATCCAAGGAAAAGAAAGGGGCACGAATGGTCATTATGATGTCGAAAGCGATGGTGATGGCCAAGAAGGGCACCAGCCCTTTGATATAATTCCAGAAGAGGTAAGCAATCACGATCACAAAAGGAAACATTTGAATCATATTGTCTTATATGTAGTTTATGACGATTAAATGGCTTTTTGATTGCAGTTATGGGAGTATGTCTTCAGTTTCTTGGAAAATTCTTCTGAAGACCTTCTCAACTGTAGCCGAACGTCAGTTTCATTCAAAGAAATGCTAGAGAGTACTAAAACTGTTTGGCTTTTCGATCAGGTATGATTATAATGTACAATTATATACCAAATAAATAATTATGACTTCATGCCGAAAAGACCTTGTAGCCTTTTACAGTATACTTATCAAAACTTCTATTTCTAGATTTTGCCACACATTTTCCCGTATTTAAAAAATGAGGATATTTTACGATGCCGGGTAACATGTCACAAATGGAAGGCAATTGTCAACACGTTTGTTGAAGATCATTCGTGCTATCATCCTTCTATACCATACGGAGACTATAGGGGTGACACTGGTCGCGAATCTGTTTACTATCCTCTAGTTTCGAAAAAACTACATCAAGTACGCTTCAACTGGATTGAAGAATTAGAAAAGTTTTGTAAAGATTTCCCCCCAGCAATTTGTAAAGGAAATCCCATCCTTGGTAGGTCAGTGTGTTTCTACGCTCGGGTAGATCCTACTTGGATGATGAACGCGTTAACTTTTCTATCTCGGTACGGGCAGTACATCTGGTACTTCACGTTTCAAAGCGAACATCCCGTAGATCAATATTTAGAATATCTTAACAAGTGTTTAGAATATTTGCCAAATTTGAAAAAGCTGCGTGTATATTCCTCATGGGATCCGCAGAACCTTGAACTTGAGTTAGTGGAAATAAGAGATCATTTTAAAATTCGAGAATGTCCTTTGTTAAAAATTCTGGAGATAAATGTTAGGGACACCAGAATTCGACACAAACTAATGAATCAATTCGCTCGGCAAGTCCAACGTTTGGAGCTGGATCAATGGGAACCCATGTATTCAGTAAAGAAGGAGATGTCGTTAGATACCTTGAAGGAGCTGATCATTAATGTAGATTCAAATGAAATACTTGAAAGTTTGGCCGCAATATCCTGTCGAAAGCTTAGGAAGCTTACCGTAACACTGAGATACCGTGGTATAGATTTAAGAATATTTGAAAGGGTACTCAAGAATTTAGGGAAACGTTTACGTGTTTTAAAAATTGTTGTTAGTACAATTGGCTCCTTCCAGGGAGATGCTCATTACCGATTTTCAGGTTTAGTTCTATCAAAGCTTGACGTTTTGGTTTTGGTCAATGCGTCAGAACTACCAGCGCGTTTCCTTTGCTGTGTTCAGTCAATTGAACATTTGTACTATGAAACATGGCTTGACAACAGCACAGGAACTTCCAGCATGTCCAAGTACTTTAGTAAGTCAGATATGTACGAATCTACAATTTGGGATGTGCTCCCTTATTTAGGTCGTCTGACGCATCTTTTTATGAATCCAGCTAATGTAAAAAAGGTCTACTCTAGGCAGGGCTATGATATGAAGGAGAAATCAAGTCATGAGCTTATTCTAGGTAGCCATTCTCACATGAATCGTTTTAAGTTGTAATGTAAGCGAGTAAATGTAATATTTTACGCAAGTAGTCAAGTAAAGCAAAGTTTAAAATTTTACTGCCGAAAAAAATATATAAAAACTTTTAAATCTATTAATGTTAGTTAAGGCATTTGATATTATTCCTTGGTTAATTTAGATGAAAATGAAACTCATTTGTTGTGTACTCAACTAAAGTGCTCGTAAATAAAAGTTCAAACTGAATTGCATTTGTTAGTTAATAGATAAACTATGCAATCGCAAACCATTCTTGGAGAAACAGATAAAATATCATTTGAAGTTTACTTTGAAACAATGACAATAATCACGTGAGATGTAATACCTCGATTTAGATATTACTCGATATGAATTATAATTATTTGTACAGTATAAATTGAATTAAAAAGTGCTAGATAGCAATTTACATTTTGTATGATAATAAATTTAGTAATTTTAAATGTACTACTTACTTTTTCCTAACAAGGCTTTATTTTAAACAATTTTTACTTATTGTTGGGATCGTTAAGACATTTATGTCGCCATTATCATTTAATTTACCATGTGCTATATACTGGTTGGCTGATCAACTGGCATATATTTTCACTTGTAAATGCATTTTGCAATTGCAACTGTAATCAATATCACCCGTAAAAACCATAAGCCTTTACCTCACCTGCAACAACGTATGATTTCACATGGCTGAATAAAATTTACTTTCTTTTCTGTACGAAAGTTGTTAGGTTTATAACTTAATTGCTTTAGAAAAGTTCAAATGGAAAGACTATATAGGAATGAAATTATACATTTTTAAAACATGCTCCGATGTGAGACACATTTGATTCCACCTAAAACAAGCTATTAAAACCGAGAAACACGCAAAGAAGTTCATTACCCATTCAAAAGGAAAAAAGTACTACTGTTGAACTCGTAGAAACATGTCCAATATTGAGTATTGTCTTTTGGAGCTAATAAGCATGAAATTCTTCCATTTTCACTATACTTACAATGCAAGTCGGGGGATGGGTAAAAACGAATCAAGATAAAAAATATATTTTCTAGGAGAGTTTTTCATGCTGGAAAATCATAACCATTTTCCCGAATGCGCAGGTTTTTAGGAGTTCCCATTTACCCTAATGCTTAAAAACGCAAGCTTCCAGCATATGGGGGACCTAGTGCTTGCAACATAAAGCATAAAAGTAAAAAAAACCAAGCATGTTTTCAAGACAGTTTTAATGCTGATTCGGAAAATCATATCAAATTTTGCGAATTCGCAGGTGTGTTGTAGTCTACATTTACCCAAACGCAAGAACGTGGTCCCCCCTTATGTCACAAGGTTGCATTTTTAGCATTAGGGTAAATGGGAACTCCTAAAAACCTGCGCATTCGGGAAAATGGTTATGATTTTCTTAATCAGCATGAAAAACTGTCTTAGAAAATATATTTTGTAACTTGATTCGTTTTTACCCACCCCCCGGCTTGCATTGTTAGTACTTTAAGAGGTTTTTTGGAGAGTTCCAGAATGGGATTTTCTAAGATTGCAAAATGGAAGTGGGAAAGTCTGTCTACGCGTCCTGTAGCGTTATAAATATAAATAGTGTTTTTACTTTTTGCTTAACATTTGATAAATATACTCACAATTAGATATGGTATACATGCATATGCAGTTTATGTCACGGTTTCTAATTATGACAATAATGGGTCCAAAATAGGTGAATAGTTATAAGTAGGAACATATGGTGTCATAAGGTTTCAGTTGATCAGACACAGCCCCTTTGACCTCAGCTTCAACATGGTCTTCACTCCAGCCTCCAAATGGGTTTCAATACAACAAGTCATATGAATCTGGTTCATTTTCCGTTGTCCTACAGTCTATAGATGATTGGTCATGGCTTCTAATGCATGCTCAAAGTATTTAACATAATTACTGCATCTTTACTTAATCTGGTCCTTTCAAACACAGGTTTAACTACTTTTCATGTGTACTTAATTATCGACTTTGCAATTTTACAGATTCCCTTACAGACAGCTACTACGAAACAGAAATGATCATAAGAAACCCTGTGTTATTGTTTCTTTGTAGTAAACTAGAGACGGTCAGTTTGTTCAAGTGAAACTTAGTGGAAATGGAAACACGTTTCTGTTAAGAAGCACTAGTTCGCTAGATAGGAACATAATTCATTTCCTTCCCTTATACCTTCTGTTCTACAAATTCCTCTTTTGATCTAACTTTGATCTTGGACAACAGTCAATAGAGTTTTTTCATAGACCATAATATGAATGTCTACATCAATATTTATGAAAATCGGATGAAGCATTTAGACATCTCTCCTATTTTAACTTACGATTTTAGCAGAAGTACCACCTGACAGCCAACTGACAGAAAGTTAGCTTTAGGTTTTACTAAAGTCATTAATGTCATCGCCATCACATTACTACCACTAAAGACTACAAACTACACTCAGTTGTTTCCGCTTATCAATTAAATGTAAAAAGTACTTCGTTACAATTATTATATAGTTTTCCAAGTTCATGATCATTGACAGGATAAATCATCACTAACTAACTAATCATTTAAAAAGTGAGAGTGAGTATGAAATATTTAATATTCTGTAAGTGTTAATACTAACAGTTTACGTGCAAGTACATGAGTTAATGGATAGACCTAAATTTCAATTAAGGTTTCATAAACGATGCACATTCCTAACTATACTAAATTGTACGAATATTGCCAAAAAAAAAGTAAAAATAGTTACCAATTAAAATGATATTTACTATACGCTGTACATAATGTTCATTCATATGTATTTAAAACAAGATCATGATATTCATGATTCCTGATTTTCAACACCACGTCACATAACTAACAATAAGGTTGCTCGTTGCTCTGTACACTAAACTTAACACCTCAAAACAGTTTTCTACAAAGTTAGTTACGTAAAAACTATGCGCTGTGTCGTACATAGTACATGCGTTGTATTAATATGGCCACTTTTAAGTAATCACTTTAAGCAAATCTAAAATAATCTAATCTATCCAAAATCCATATCGTTAATTTATTAAGTGCTTTTCTTTCTAGTCAATAGTGTCTAGTAATCTAGTACCCATTATTAAAACAGATTGACTACAATTGTAGCCAAAAGCCACCCACTACCTACTCCACTCGATTCTACTCCACATCCACAAGGCTGCATCATCATCATCACTGCTAGCAAACACTACACGAATCGAATCATATGGTTTGGCATTGCAACCTGCAACTTTGCAAGCTGTTCAGCTGGTGGTGCTACTAAAAATTGCTTTGCTACATATCTCATGCACTCATGCATCTTTTTTTGCCATTTAAAATCACAAGACAAGCTTCGTTTCACTAACACACACGATCACAACAATATCGATTCCATGATTACTATGACACTATGATGAGATTGCTGAAATTAGTAACAATTAATCTAACATTAGAATTAGTATTTTAGTGTAGCTATCTGTTCAAATCGAGATTTTAATTGTTAAATATACATGTACACGAGTACACGATTTCAGAAAACTGATTGATCGAAGAAGAAAACATAGATTTATTTCTTGTCAAATAGTGTATTTAGCTTACCTACCCGCAGTAATTTTTAAATATTTCCGTTTATATTAGTGTCAGTATCATTTCCGTATACAATATAGTCATTCTTTTCAGTTTGCATTCTGAAGTGGCGTCAACTATCAACTATAGTAAAAGCAAAGGATTTTCAAGGTGAAGGTAATCTGCTGGCAACGTTAGCGCCACAGCAAACATTGTTGAGTTGTTTGTTGACCATACCTGCATAGTCACTGTCGTCGCCACCGCACCGTCAGCGTCAGCATTTGTCATTACAGCGTAGTGTAATAAGTACTTGTGTTTGTGAAGTTTGAGACAAAGTCAAGTCAGTTTCGCTCGCATCTTTACCTGGTCATCTGTTTGTCAAGTGTGCGTCTGCAGATTAAATTGGTTGAGTCATTGGTAAACATAGCCATGAAATTATTTTGATGGCCATTGTCAGGAGGACCACCACTGGTTGAACTTCAATCCAAGATAATAAAGCCTTACGGTTACAGTCCAATCATTTTGTTATCTTTTCTCCACAACTCTGCAAACATGTACGTTAATAACTGATTTCCACAAAGGATTATAAATATAGCAGTTGACTTTTTTATGTTATTGCCTGTATAGTGTGTATGCTAGTGATATTAATTGAGCGTGAGCTGTACTTGAAGTGCTTATGTGCGATTATTTAGAGTTACCTGAATGAGATAATCAGTTAACTGGCAATGCTGATAGGATATCCAGAAGCTCTGCTGCAGCTGTTTCTAGTCTGTAAATTTGTAGTGCAATAATTGGAGCACTGTATCTATTGCACATTTATTATGAGGTAATTGCCTTGATAATGTTGAATCTCATTAATTATAAATAAATAACTGATATGTGTAAAACAATGTGTTAAAATATTTCGCGATATATGCACTTTTGTCGGCGTAGCAGCCATTTTGTTTCTATTCTTTCTTCAAAGTACTACTGCTTAATAGCATGTTATATGATTCTTTCTTTTGTTGATTTTTAGATTTTTATTTTAAAAATCAACACAATCGGTGAAGAGTTTGGTTCTTGGAATGTCTTCCATGTATGTTTGATTGAACTACTACTAACTGCACGTCATCATCAGTATCCTTGTTTAAATTGAAGTACCTATAAATGCATGAACTGAGATTTTAAAAGATTCGTTGATATTGTCGTTCTTCGGGGTGGTTAGTTTTATTCCACGTACTTTTATGTAACGTTTACGAAGACAATCAGTTTCATTTTGAGTGTTTTTATTATTAGTAACAATCACAGTTTTGGATAAACTTGCATACTCTTTCTTTCTCAAGTTCAAAATAGCTTTTAAGTTTAAGACTTTGTACTTGTCGATAAAAATTATTTCAATGCTTCACTTGAATCAAATCTTTCTTGTCGCCGTTCTCGTAATTGTTGTTCATGATAATAATGGTAAAAATAAGATAAATGTGAATTGTGAATCTGCTGATTCTAAAACTGGAAATTATTCGGGATCTTCTACTACTACTCCTGCAACTGTAATTTCTACCGTACCAATTTTAAATAATTCCTCGACAACAACAACCACGTTGTTGGCAAAAAATAATAGCTCTACATTTATGAATATAAGTGGAAAGGAAGAAGAGGAATATCTACTAGCCAGTGAAACTTGTCCAGCGACCCCACAGCAGCGTATTGTTCGGAGAGACGGCGAAGAAATGCGGATGGATACAGAGATAACGGTGGTTACCCTCAATTGCTGGTACAATGATTCAACTAATGGAATTACTTTTATTTATGCTTTTCAAATGATTAAATATTATGTTAGCATTAATTAAGAGACATGAATTTTTTTCAGGGGAATTCGGTTCGTTTCTAAAGACCGGGTTGCACGAATGACAGCAATAGCAGAGGAGCTTGCCAGTGGTAAATATGACTTCGTATTCCTGCAGGAAGTGTGGACAACTGAAGACTACGAAAGAATAAAGTCTAGAACTGGAGATGTTCTACCTTATTCACATTACTTTTTTAGTGGTGTGATCGGTGCTGGGATATGCATTTTTTCAAAATCCCCCATTCGAAGTGCATTTTTTCATCAGTGGGCTGTTAATGGTTACATTCATAAGGTGTGTTTTATCAAAATCATTTTAAACATATTTGCATGCGAATCATCAAACGTTTCTAAGCTATGTTACTTTCATGTATGCATGGTATGTTAATGCGTATAATATACTGATTCTTTAGATTCAACATGGTGACTGGTTTGGAGGAAAGGGCATTGGAATGGTGGAAGTTGATCATCGGGGTCTTAGAATAAATCTTTATACTGCACATGTCAGTGATTTTTTAAACCATACTACATTTAAATGCATTCAATTTTTTCTGCCTATGTAAAAATACATGTATTGTATATTTTAGCTCCACGCTGAATACGACAGGGCAAACGATGAGTACATTGCTCATCGTGTAACACAAGCTTACGACACTGCTCAATTTATCAGTGTTACTTCGCGACATGCTGACGTTGTGATAGTTGGTGGGGATTTGAACACAGAACCTGGAGATCTAGCATATCGTCTTATAGTCCATACTGCTCATCTTGTTGATGCATTCGACGTAGCAGAAAAAAAGACACCAAATGTATGTTTTTAAATGCTTAATGTGTGTATCCACTTAAAAACTTATCGGTTAAACTGTTCACACAAAATTCAAAATGTTTTTAACAGGTTGAGTTGCTGAATACGTGCGAAACGGCAAGAAACAGTTACACCGCTTCGTCATCTCTAAAACTAAATCCATTCGGAAAACGCATTGATTATATTACATTCAAGGGAGGCAACAACGCCAAAGTATCAGCCTTGAATATCGAGACACCATGGCCAGACCGGGTCCCTGGAGAACCATTCAGCTATTCCGATCATGAAGCTGTAGTAACTAGATTGCGAATCACGAAATCCAAATCTGGTATGTATGTTACTTATTGTCTTCCATTTCAAAAAAAGCTTTCTCATTCATTGTTCTAATTTTTTGTACTATAGTTGTGCGACAGCCATCATTTGAGAACTCCAAGAAAGTTGCTCTGGAGGAATCCGTTGAAATCTGCAACACAGCCCTTAAGCATCTTCAGACTACAAAGAATATGTATATTTTATTGTCATTGACAATGTTTGTGGTACTTTCGATGACTGCAAGTCTAGAGCTAGCTGGGGGTCTGCACCTTATCGTAATCCTTTCGCGGATAATCGCCTTCTGCATACTGATCTTTTCAATTTTCATGAGTAAGCAAATCATCAACAATCATTATCAAATATTATCATTTAGAAAAACATATGAACACTTTCTTAACTCTTAACAAATTTTCATAGGTGTGATATGGCATCGTATGGAGGTCCATGGCATACTGGCTGGAAAGCTAGGAATGCTGCTTGAACTGGGCAAACCGATTGGACCTGATGCGGAAGTTTTACCTGAATCTAGCGTCTTGTTGGGTGCGGGTGGTGATATGTGGACTGATGTCGATCCTCAAGATTGCCTCCCCTAATATGTATCATTCACAAAAAGCATTCCTCCTTTTGCATTCTAATATTAAATCTTGTCGATACTTATATGCGTTAATTGTAAGTACTTTTATGAATGGAAAAATTCCTACTGCTATTTGAAAGACATTAGGCTTGAGATTTGGTAGACCACTCATATTCTTGAAGAGCTATCTATATAATATGTATTTGTTTGATGTCAGGAATTGTTTGGGTTTTCTCTGAATAATTTTGAAGTATTATACAGTTACTTTCTAAAATATTGTTTAGGTTATGGCTACTGCATTTCACTAAGAATTAAGTCGTATTTCGTGCTAATATTGAGTTCGACGGGGACCAATTATATTACCAAATTGGTCAAAAGGTGAAAAATTAGGTACAACCATTAAAGGTGCTAAATAGTTTGCGGTTGTGACACTCACAGTTCATTATTGTTAAATTATGATAATTTATGATACTTGAATTAAGATTGCATTTCAACTGTCAGCTTCGATTAAAGAGTACCTAATATGAGAATTATGAATTAACTGTAAATTATTAATTTAACGTATCGGCCACTGTAGTATGACGTTTAAAGATAAATATCTGTATTCTAAATTGAACATCTGGAATCATCAGTCCACGTTTTACCGAAATATTCAACCACCATAACTACACCTGCACCCAATATGGAACTACAGACAATACAATATGGTCACATTATTATTTTGTTATTTTAAGGCATGAAAGTCCAAAGTTACGTAAAAGAAAGGCTAGATTTCCGTTTACATGTTAACAATTCAAAGTGTGTAACACAATTGAACAATATTTTAAAATGTGCATGTAATATTCCACCATGAAGTAAGTTTTGATGTTATAGTTTATAAGTGTGCCCAGAAATTGTTTAGAACTTCAATCATGAAATTATTATATTATTGAAATTACTATACGAGTAATAAAAATATTTATTTCAGCGAATTATTAAAAATCACAGAAAGATTATTTTTCTTCTATAAAGGGAAAGTACTAACTATTTTTTATTTACATCATGGCTCTCAACTTCTAGCAATAGTTAATAGGAGTTCTTATGACGGTTGTTGTTTTTGTTGTTATGATTGTTGTTATTATCATTATTATCTTCCGAAAGAAAACAGTTTTCTTCAGCAAACTTATTCGTGGCTTCAATTTTTGTCGTTGAATTTTGTGCGCAGTATCCTAGAATTTCCACCATTTCTTCAAAACCAGTTCTCTCATACATTTGCCAATACTCCTCAGCGGATTTTTCCCAGCCAGGGGCGGGGACGTTTGTATCGTTCCTAAATTTTGGTGGGTCGAAGAATTCCCTGTAAAAAAAATAATGTTTGTATTAAAATTGCGTGATTGACCTTTGCTTAAAACTTTTCAAAGTATGAAATAATAATAGGCTCTTACTGTCTGTAATATGTCCTGTCTAACCGAGTCTGAAAAACTGAACTAAGATAAGCACCTTGCACACAAGCATCTAAATTGTTCAGTTGATTTTGAATGTCGGGAGTGTCATAAGCCATTTCCCATAATGTCATTCCTTTACCCACTGGAAATGGATACGTCCTAAAAGCCATAAAACAAAATTGTATATGTTTTAATTCCATTACTTAGTTGAATGAAAGTATGTTGACGAGATTACCAATGCTTTTCTACAAGTGGTTGTACGAAAATTTCGTGCATTCCCTTTACAAACAAACTGTAATGGAGCATATCAGTTACAAAAAACTCGAAGCAAAATCCATGAACAAACGAGATAGCAGACCATGCGGCTTCGATAATTGGATCCAGGAGACCCCACCGGAATGAGACTGACTCCAGTTTGTGTGGCATTGTAGTATTTTTCCGCAGGTCAGTGATTGTTTGCACAGCATATTTATCTTCGCATCTTGTACCATTAAGTACAAAGTAAGGGTTGGGAGTTAGCTCTTTCTCGCACCTGTCCAAAATATTCATGATTCTTTTCAACGGCAAAACGTTCATATCAGGAAAGTTGTCATTCATCCTCCGAAACTCGATCATGGTTCGAAAGACAAGTGAGTAAAAAGATGGCTCAATGAAGGGTGCACATTTGCTATATGTAACTCTCATGGACTTGGCCAAAATCTTCATAAGACTAGTGTATGGCTCATCTAACAATGAGTTATTGGTTACGAGAAAGTCTAGTTTTGTTTCCTGTCCCTCCGTATTATTAGCAAGAAAGCCTGCGGTAGGACTTCTGTAGTCCGTGAAATTACTATAATTGCCATTAACTGGATTCATATCCGCCGCGTCATCCTCAAATTCATCTTCGTTTATAATTTTAATTAGAACGACTTTAGTTAGCTCTACATAATCCCTTCTATAGTCGTCTTCGGCTGTTTCATTCAACTCTTCCTTGTCTATAAAAATTGGGGCTGGGTTCCAGTACTTTGGTTCCAAATAAGTTGAAAAACAGCTATCACAGCTTACGTTTGACTGCATGGTAGAATCTAGGAGAGTAGGAAATGGTTCTAGTTAACATAATGTTTTCACCAAAATATCAGTTATTTAATAGAAACATTGCGTACTTTCTGTCCCATTGTTTCCATGATGAGTTCCATTTGTTCCATTGAGCATAAACGGTTCAAAAAGATCCGTGAAAAATTCTATACTCTGGAACTGTTAAGTAATTTTAGAGTTTTAAGCAATGTAGGCATTGTTGGGACTTTTCATTTAGCTTGAGTAATACATTTTTTTTCATAAAGCTACAAACGAAAGTGCTTACTTGTTTTGAGCTGAAATCGCCTTCTTTTTTTTCTGGATTCTCACTCAACTCTCCAGTATTTGGTTCGCAAATCTTTGGAGCCCAATGCCACCTATGTATATCGTAAATAAAAAGTTTCACAAGTGAAAAATCATTAAAAGCAACTGAATTTCTAGCAGTGTATGAATTTTTTCAAGGAATTAATAAATTGTGTAAGTAAAAACTATGATTCACACATCAGGGCAGGAATTCCTGGTGCCAGGCGGTAGTACTGGCATTCAGTTGTTATTGGCACTCTAGCCACGAATCCACCCGGACAGTCTTTGAACAGAATACGCTGTGGTCCATTGTAGCAGAAACGAAATTCTCCACTGAAACAAAGTTGCAGGTAGGCTGATCCAAATAAGTAGAGCCGGAGTGCGAATCGTGTCCAGGTCAACATTGTGCGTGGATACGATTGTAGCTTCATACTTCCTAAAAAACTATTAATTAACTATTACTATGTAAAAATAAATGGTCTGACCCAAAATATTCAGCAAAGTAACGCAATATTTTAATAATTTTCGATAATTTGTAAGTAAATGTAGTTTTTTTATTCTACCCTATTGATTTGTGTAATTGGCCTTACAACATCAATGAAACAATGAACAAGGTCAGCAGAGATAATAAATGGGATTAAGATGAGTTCAATTTAACGTTACTTGTGAAACATTGATTTGTTTTATAAGTTTGTTATGTCCGTCCGTTATTCGCATCTTTTTTATGTACTTTTTTAGTACTTCCAGTAAAACTTACAATTAGTATTCTAAATGTGGGAAGTGACCGAACACTATGCATAACGATACTAATTACATCTTAGTAGTCGATTGTTAAATTGCATTTGATTTTTATAAGAGCCTTGTTTGTGTATGCATGGTACTTGTGGTGACATGGCATGTGAAAGTTCGAATTCTTGGGCTGGTTAAGTTTTTACAATCTTTCATTCAATGTAAGAATCACATTTTGAGTCGTACTATCCATTTAATACGTAATTGCTGCATGCCAATTTTTAATTTGAATTGATGATAAAACGCGTGTATCCAATTTATAAAAAATATCAAGATACTTCTGTACAGTACAAATTTAAATACTTTAATTTCAAGGCAATATCAACGCATATATTTTTATTTAGTTTTTATTCAATTTTATTACATGAAGGATTGCATAATCTCTTTGTGTACAATTAAAATCATCTTTTTGACAAGACTTTGAACTAAATATATAATATGTAATTATGTATGCATGCACTTATGTATGGATGAATTTTAATTCTAAAATATTTAGGAAAAGTTTAAATAGTGTAACTATACCCAAACCTAGAAAACAGTTTACACCTTCGCAAATAAAACTGTAACCAGTAACACATCATTTAATTCCATAGTAAGGCAGTCCTCCACAAAACTGATCACATGGCTTGCCCGGGTGCAAAATAGCGTGAGTGCGTTTCTTGTGCTCCTTCACAGTTTTTTTAGTAGCCTCAAAGTAAGTTAGCACCTGCATCCATATAATCTTCATGCCAGTAGGAGACACTCCATGGGTTTCGCTCAAATCACAGAGAAAAAACCGCAGTATGGAAAACATTCCAAGATGAATCAAGGAGAGAATTACCTCAAACGCAAGTTCATTCCATGCTGGGTAGAATTTATGATGGTAAAGATAAAAAAGGATGATTCGAAGACCATCAGTAGTCACCAGATCCAGCTCAAGGGAACAAATTTGTTTGGTGTGGTAACGGTGCTCATTATGATGCTTGAAGGATAACTCCAAACTTTTGCTGTACCCTACCCAAACAAAAAAAGTCAACATTAATGGTAACTCATCTGTGGCGAATGAATTGATTGAATTTAGTAAATTATCTGGTGAAAGTATTTTTACGCTGAAGTATCTCAGAATCAACGAGAAAGAAAGCTTTCCGATCTATGGAATAAATACGAAGGTCATAATACGCATACTCCTGGTAAAGCATTGTTAGTGGACCTAGATAACGATTTCCTTTCAGCTCCGTATAAAATGGATGGGTGAAGGGACCCAAGATCTCTTGCTCGCGTCTTAAACGGGCGACAATTCCGGATGTTGCAATCGCAATTAAATTCATTTCAATACTGAGATTTCCATTTTGAATGAAATCTGACAAGTTGCCGATTGGCTTTCCATTTGGTAGGGTCAGATTGAGGTTGTTTATGTCGACGTACCACGTCCACATAATGAACGGCGTGTCCTCCATCAGAATAAGCTCAGTTATGTCACCAAAATAGCCTTAAAAACATTTATGTAACGAAATTTTATTTAGCTGGACTGGCATGACATAAGATATATAAATATTTGTACTTACATAATGACGCCCACTTTGCGTTTTCCAAGGTGGTGTCTTCAGAGACATAGGACTCAAGACAGTACCGAACATTGTACCGTGCGTCATCGAATGATTTTAGCTTAACACTAAAATTCAAGCTTCGGTTGTCCCATCGCCAAAAGAGAAGAATCTCCAGCTTGATCCTTGGATGAGGTTCAGGAAAAAGGTTCCCAAATCTTGTTTGAGCTTTTATCTCATTGCTCCCCAGAATGCAATAAGGCTTTCCCTTCAAAATTTTGAAGGAGTGCATGAAATCTGTTACCTTTAATTGCCTTTGGAACAGTTGCATTCGTTCCTACAAGACATTTTTAACAATGACAACTTTCAGTTACATAAAAAACGTATGTATATAAAGACATTTTCCTTTTAAAACCATACCTTTTGATGAATCCTGGATTGCATAAATTTCAAGCATCTTTTACGCTCCCGGAGCTTTTTCAAACGCGCTTCCGTATCCATAATTTTAACTAGCTTTGAATCTACTAAACTTGGTTTAGTAATTAGTAATGACGACTTCTCAAATTAACTGATTTCGGATGTTCCCAAACCCTTACTAAAATGTATGCTGACAAGTAAGTTGAATTACAAGCAAGTTTAACTGCGCAGCGACATTCTTTTCCCCGAGCATTCGTGCCACGTAGTCATATGCTGCATATGTAGGTATAACGAAATTCAAAGAAAATCTTTTAATTGTTCTATTGTCATTCTTCCAATAACTACACACCTTGAAATCATAGTAGGGCAAGTGTAAGCTAAAATCCCGTCAAATGCCAAAAGTTTCTAGACTAACCGATTGAGAACGTGGAAGTTTATACAGACATATACATATCAGAGCTTATGTGCATTTTCTTACTGCTGCTGACTTAATTAATTACTGTACAAACAAACTGCCATTTGAGGTGTCTTTATTAGCCAGTGGTTGGTGTGATATGATATGATATGACGTGGATGTGACGGAATGGCGGTTGCAGTTGCAGCCGGCAAATAAAATATAAGGTACGGATGACGGAAGATGGCAATAAAAATGGAGTTTTAATTGACTTGCAAGTAATTTCGAATGAACTGATGATGGGTTGTCTAATATGCTTCTCTAACGCTGTCTGTTTTTTCATGTGCTCATACAATCAAACAAACTGGCCAAGAGTTAGGTAGTTGAGTTTGTTTTAACTTCTAAATAATAATTGCTGCAGTAATATCAAATTTCATCATCATGATAACATACATAAGTGTGTGTATTCTTTTTAGCACTCTTATGGCTTCATGTATGATGCTGTTTTTGCAAGAAGGATATTCATACAAGGCACTTTTTCAACACCTAAAATGAGTGAAAACTCTTTTAAAAGTTAGTTGGGAATAACTAAACAAGGGTTTTAGTCAAGCTTACAAACACATAAATGGCTTCTAGTCAAGATTTATTTGAATGCAATATTTTGTCATTTTGGAAAATGTGAAAATCTGTGGAAGAATCTTCTTCATCATTGTATTGGGTTTATAAAATTCAGTTGTCGATATTTCTACTTGTCCGTAAGGTTATCTTTGGAATTCTTTTGGAATTCAATGCAGATACATCAATAGTAAAACTAAAGAAAATGCTAGATTCATGGTGTTTCAATGGTCCGGTACCAAAAATCCAAATTGAGACTTATAACCGTGTGAATGAGATGTAAAAGTTAGAGCCATCTGCACAACGAAAAAAGCCATAAATGTTAATCCTGAAAAGTTACATTACTTATTATGCACTTTCTTGGCTGAAGTAATAATCGCATCGGAAATCGATAAGCTATGATAAGTCAATACGATGAGTGGGAACAATGTCAATTCAACTTCCGAGTGGTTAATACTTATAATTTGAATCGGTGAAATTGTGATTTATGTTTTTCAAATGAACAAGCCCAAATAAAAGGCATACGTGACAGGTATTATAAGCAATAAATTCCATTATATGCGCAGCAAAAAAGCTTTTGATTTGTTTGCAAGTATAACGCAAAATGTTGACTATGAGTCATCTTTAGACTATGCATGTGAAGTACTTTGTAATCTTAAGTCTGAAGCAAGAAAAGAAAGATCATTAAACTAAGCACAACTAAACTTCACATTAAAAAGCTTTAAAATTATAGATTTTGGAATGCTGATAGGTATTAATTGCTGCTATTTTTATCATTATTTCGTGAAATTTTATCCTTTATTGAAGCTTATCTAAAATCATGTGACATCATTAGAGTATTTGCTGAAGTATGAGCGTAATTTTTATAGCAGTTATGTCCTCATGTGCGAATTTGTAATATGATAAATGCACTCTATTCATGTCAGTTTTTATGTACTTGTGGAATGGAAAAATCCCGCTGTAATAGCGACCATAATGACGCCGCTGCGATGATAAAATTGAGACAAATGACAGTGATGAACACTGATGTTGTCAATGAAAAATGCTTTCGAACGATATGTCACAAGGCATATGTTTCG
>JAQFXM010004700.1:0-16525 GCA_034693345.1 Entomobrya multifasciata
TAACATCGTTAATATGCAAGAAAGAAAAAGACAATTTTTTAACAACAAAACATTTTTATTTGACGCATACGTAGTAAAACGGCTGCATACGCATAATAACGGGAAAATTAGAACATAGTCAAAATGTTGGATGTGATGTACATATTTTAATGGTGATTTATATAGCAATTTAATTATAATTAACAATAATGAAGGATTATGGTATTTTATACATTAAAATTTACACTTTTACGCCGATTTGTAATGATATAAAGTTGGTAGGTACTGTTTAAAAAAAGGATGGCTGGTTGGTGGTGAGTACCGTCACCGTCGTGTGAACGAAAAAAAACGGACGAAGTACAACGTAGTAAGAAAAGCACAAAAGTTACTTGATATTTTCAATTAAAGGATAGCGATTTCAATAGCAATCAAAATGTACTAATTTAATTGACATTAAAAACACAAAAAAACAACATTGAACATTAAACAAATAACAAAAAGTTTGAAAGTGTATTCAAAAGGCCAAAAAGGTAATATTTATGAATGAACTTTTTACACGCTTGCGTTGACATAACACGGCGATTTTAATTGAAAGCAGTTTTTTCCTACTTAACTAACCTCAATAAGACAACTATTAAATTGAAATCAGCTGCAGTGACCTTATGACCTTTAATATATTGATACCGCTAACACCAACTACTTGGCATGAATGAATAATGATAAAAATCAAGTAATATTTTATTCAAAGGGGGCAATAATGTATTTTAACAAGTTTATAAGAATCAGCCTCATCGTAATCTACTACATATATCGTATAACTTAAATATGTAAGTATTCATATAATTAATTACGTATATTATTGTTGAGATATAACTTCCTGTTCAAATCTTACAGACGACAGACGGGAAGCGTGGTCAAAATATTTTTAAAAGTATTATATTTTCAAACTACTTTTCACTTTTTTTGTACAATTCCTAGACTAAATATCTCTTACATACGCACTTTCACTCAAAAAGTAGTTCCAACTTTAGACATTTCGGCTACAAGTTTTTCAGTACTAATCACATATCTCACATTAACGATTTATATAAACAGTTATGTCGTTGTAAAGTTTTAACTTTGTTACGTATGCAAAGCTTTGTCTGGACAAGCACAAAAGCTTAAAATTCATCAAAACATTGATTTTCATTTTCGTTCCAAACAAAATTTATTATTGGAAAATTAAAAGTAAAAAAGACATTTTCTCAGGAATCAAAAGTCAGTTGACTATCTATACACTTAATACACTATACAAAGTCTTAAGTAGAGTTATATTTTATATGTTATCCATTAAACTTTCACTTATTACATTAGTTTTACAACCTTGATTTTTTCAAGAAAATCTAAAACACAATCCAACAATCTACCCTGACCTGAAATACATATATAATCTATCTTTGAAAAACGTATGCATTTTTCTGTTGTTTTTTTGATTTTATGTAACGGTGTGTGTGTGTCCTGTGATGTCACAAAAAAAAGCTTTCTAAAAGTGAAATTTACTTTAGTATTAATATTGCAAACTATGTAAAGATTACATACTTAATTATAATAACTGATAACAAAAAAATGGAAACTATTATTATTCTCCTTAAACGCTCTTTTTTGAATATTCACCGGCTGTGATGGATCATACTAAAGATGAGAGTCCGACGACCGAGTATACTATTTTTGCTGGGTATAATGTGCGTTTTTTAGAAATCAGTTCTCCTACGTTGCGTAACGCTTAGTCCATAGTCGGGCAACTCGATCGTGCTCCTCGCGGTTTTGAAGATACTGGGTAGCAATGGAGCCCACGAGAGGATCCGCTGTAAATGGTAAAAAAGATGAAAGTTAAAATCACAGGCATTCATAATGGTGGCATTTTGGTAACGTTTGCACGTGTTGCTCGTAAGCATACCTGGATTACAGTCTGTAAGAAGTGAGCATATTGAAAGGAGAACTTTAGAGATAGTCAGAGCTGGTGACCAGTTGTCTTTAAGGATATCTAAACAGATAACTCCTTGACTGTTAATGTTGCAGTGATAAATTCTAGTTCGGAAAGTGACCTGCAAATTATCAATAAAAACATTTAATTTTGAATTTAATGTAATTACATGCATACGATTAGAACTTGGTTCATAATATATGGATGTGAATTTGACATACCTTGGGTGGCTTAAAGGGATATTCAGGTGAGAAGTGAATATCTAGAAAGAACACTCCACCTTCGTAAACACTACCAGGAGGACCCAAAATTGTTGACACCCACTCATACAAATTGTCACCTTTTGGACCAGCGCTGCAGTTTGGTGGAGGATCAAGGGTAATTTCTGCCAATTCCTTTTGAATGCTGTAATAAATAGAACAACATGCATAAATTATTATTTATTATCGATAAGAAGATATTTGATTTATTTTTTCTGGAAAAATACTAACCGCTTAGCTGAGGTAGATAGGGCCTTTGACATTTTAGGATTGGGCTTAGTCTCCCGTGGAGAATCTGTTCTTGATGCAGATTCAGTGTTTCGGCGACCACTGCTGCTACTGCCGCTAGAACTACTACTGGCAGCGCCGCTCCCACTGCTCCCCGCACTAGTTCCTGTTGTTGACATGCCTAGTTAAGTCTGTAATTCACAAAACCAGAGAAAAAACTTATTTAACAGTTAACATTTGTACTGATTTTAAATTAACTTTCATTGATTATGAGAAAATGAGATGATGAAATGCCAGAATTGCCAAACGAGAAGTTTGGATTTCTATTGGAAGCAGGTGTGCATCACAAAACTTTAAAATATCTAGAAAGCGACTGGAGTAACACATAAATATAATAGCTAAATAATTCCAGGCAGTTATCAGTAATTAAAGTCGTACAATAACCGATTCCCAGTAAAAACAATGCTTGATTCGAAGAAAATGATTTATAACTATCGTTTCTTCTCTTTCACTGGAAGGCCGTTTATGTTTAAAGGTTCGATTTGTCAATTAATGAATTATGATGCTGCAACCGACACTGACAGTTTTTTGATACTACTATACTACGTGACCTGTCACCTGTCACCACGAGTCGCAAGTTACTACCAACAGCACAACAGTCGATGACTGATGACCACTCATAATACGTTTGATGTATTCTATTCTACGATTCTACTGACGTCGCTAGTACTCATGAGAAACTTGTACTTCGTGTAGTATGCACTTATGCAGATTAAATTAAACTGTTTGTTTCTCATTTATGCAAAATTAAAACTGAATGTCCAGTTTGAATTTTAGATGACTTGAATATAACATTTCAATCAATTAATGTTCATTGAACACTTAACCTAATTCGTCGGCATACATAACTTTCCTTCAGTCCTATTTGCTTTTCACTCCATGAGAATGATAAGTTCAAACAAAATGCTTTAAAATGTAAAGTGATATGTATATATGAGATTATCTCTGGCTTTCTCCAGGAATTCTCAATCCAGCCAGACTCTGGATTCCAGAGACGAGTGAGAGACAGAAAAATAGAATAAATTATGGAAATAAAAATGTGTCTCACAGTGCCCCATTCATGTCTCCAGCATGGTGGTCGTGATTTTATGAGTCATCACACGATGATGATGATAATGATAAGTGTATCAACGCTGCATTAAACCCTTTGTCTTCAATTTCAATATGTTATTGACAGTGGCTAGTAATATTACAAAGAAATGAAGTAAGATGTGATATGCGTAGGCTATAAAACGATTAGTTGTGTAGTGTGTAGTACATGTCATGTATCATTCACCATTTCAAGCTTTTTTTGTCATCTCCATATACCATACACCATCATCAATCAAAGCTTTCCCCAACCCTGCAATATCATTTTCCCACTTCATATAATCTAATGTTCTATAATTTATAATTCCAATTCCTTTTTATATTGCATTCGCATTATGTGAAAACTTGGAGGAAAAAACTCTACTATACTAGACTTGAAGATCGCTGTGCGAAAATCAATCTAT
The DNA here is from genome assembly GCA_034693345.1 of Entomobrya multifasciata. NCBI lineage: Eukaryota > Metazoa > Arthropoda > Collembola > Entomobryomorpha > Entomobryidae > Entomobrya > Entomobrya multifasciata. The sequence goes on from JAQFXM010004700.1 coordinate 3,984, forward strand.
TTATAAAATCTAACTTTTACTAAGAAATTTTCTTCTATTCTGTTGACCGTAATCATATTATGCCCCAGTCATACAGTTAGAAACACCGACTGAAATCCCTAGCCATTCTTACTATCAGCATATCAGCAAGAGAGATCAATAATAAGTGTAAAACATAGGCGTAGAGCCGTAGGCTTTATAAATAGAAGATTTCTTGCTATATATGTAATGTGTGTATAATACACGTAGTAATAAAATATAAATATACCCACACGACGACCCATATGAACCCAATGCAGGAGGAAGGAGACGCAATAAAGAGGAAGAGGAGAGAAAGCGTAATAGATATTATTTCTATTGCCAAATATCAAACTACACTACTTTATATATAGTTGACGATCTCCTCCACTAACAATTCCCATATCGTTCCCAAAATGGAATGAATGAGGAAGACGAGAGGAGAAGGAGAGAGACCAGTGCAAAAGAGACAAGAGCAGCCATAACCACCATCGCACGATCACACTACAGTCTAGCAGCCATATTATAACGAACAAAAGAAGAAAATATCTATACAAAAAATGTATGTGTGTATATTGCAGCTTTCAGCTCCTTTTTTTCCTGACAGGTTATCTCTCTGGGTAAAGTATCCAACATCAGAACAAGATGCTTTTATAAACTCTCTTAAAGCAGCAGACAATTTGGTATAAAAACTTTGTTACAAAAAAAGTCATGTCTGTATCTCTATAAGGAAAGGATACAAGGTGGATTTGTTTTGTGTTTTCTCACAAACTCTGCTATTTAGTTCGACAATTCAATATATACATCAAATATATTATATCATCATGATCATCATCGTCGTCAGAGACTAAACACCATACCACCAACAACAAAACATATAAAGATTACTTTTTATGTTATGTATCTATTTATCTGGGCAATAAACAACAAAAAAAAGGCTTGCAATAAGTTGGTCTTGTTTTTAATATGTTTAGAGAAAAAAAGGTATACGTTTGTCTTGGGTAAGACAAGATTCCCTTTTCATGTAATATTAAAAGTTTTTTTTGTACACATCAGCCAGCACACAAATATATTTTCCAATATGTAAGGTGGAGGAATTAATAGTGCTGCTGGAAAAGAAGTGGAGTCAGTGTCACGAAAAATTGTAGAAAGATACGTCTTTAGACCGATTCACTGCAGCAGCAAGAGAACCAGCATCATCGCAGTTTTAACAGCAGCAGCAGCGCTTTTTTAAAGAAGATTTTCTATGTCGCGTTTTTCTATTCTTCGCTGATCCCCAAAAACCTAACAAGTATTATGCTTTTTTCTTTGGTTGACATTTCTGTAGAAGATATAGGTACATCTATTCACTCTATTATTGCCTGCTTTCGGGAAGAGACTACTGATTTTGGTGAAAAGACGTGGTGAATGCGACTTGTTCTGTTTAAAGGCAAAAGGCACAACAAGGTAAGGTATTTGGTAGGGAGGGAGGCTTCCCTAAAGATGAGCGTAACATACGCACTAAGCAGCACAACAAAAGGGTACCTTACTTAAGTTGTTGTGTATTGTGTGTGGGAAGATGAAAGAAGGGGAGAATTCAGTTTTCTAGAAATCTACGTGTAATTTTTTAAAGCAAAATCTTCCATTTTCCCATTTATCCAAAAAAAATAGCATTCTGTAAAATATTCACTTATGAAGTCATGAATGTGAACAATGAACACATTTTCACATGCTTAAAATTAAATCGGCAAATTAAAAAGTAAAGTAAATTTCCGAATGTTGATGATATATGATTAATGCTCAATGATGACTTTCTATGAAAGGCTTATGAATAAGGTGAAAAATATGAAAAAACGCTATTTTCACTACGTACGCAAGTATGAATTATAGTTTACAATATATCGTGTTTTGTTAATAAAATACCTATTATACTGAGGAAAATAGGTTTGGTTGATTGGAGTAGTGTGTCCCAAAATAAAATTCACTTGTATCTATGTGACACTTGAGAACTACGACAAGCCATACGTCATCATAAAAAAAGCAATAAAATGAAAGCACTTGTGTGTGTAACGCATCATTATCATCCAATCTCCAAGAACACTCATCTTTAAATTGAAAACCAAATAGTCATACAAATGTATAACAGTGCAAGAATTTTGAAATTCAGGCGAAAAGTGTGCCACTGCCATATTTAATATGCACCCATAAAAATGCTTATTTTATTGCATTTGGATTCTGGATATATGTATTGATGTTATCATATACATATGAATTTTCAACATTTTCAGTGAAATTGGTGACAAATGATGGTATGTCATTCTATTGTTCTTTTGCATAACGTTTTATCCTTTATATTCGAAGGAAGGCACACGGCTCAGAATTGTTTAAACAGAAAGAACAAGAAGTAAGAAGAACTTCTATATTGATATAATATGCTTTTGAATCGAATGTCTACGGCTAGTCTTTTTCATTCGCATTAACACACACAAGACACAAGCATTAAAAAGGAATTAAATGAATGCATTGAACATGAAGTCGAAGATGTTGTTGTGATAATAACGAATGATGACTAATCTCATAAAATACACATGTACTGCATACTAAATGCAGGAATTAAAAATGAAACGCTTGTTATTGTTTCATTCCTATATGTTATTGAGCCCCAATTAAACCATGTCTGGCTATAAATTATGTATAGAAATGCTATTTAAAAAGTTATGGTGAATTGGTACCGCTGCGCTCCCAAACTATACGGAATTCCTAAAGTTTCATACGACAACAAACAAATCTCTCATAATTGGCTTCAACAGGAATAAAACATAAATATTCTGCAATTCAGCATCCCTGAACTTTGAAGCTTGCAGAAAATAATTTTTCTTTTAACTCAAAATTGTGAACAACCGAAAATATACGTGAGAACATGCTGTTTAGGAGTGCCTAATTTTTGTTTACGACATACGACAAGTGTTGCCGCACTATGCTCTCTGACCGGAGGATTCAATGTATAATGTATTGTAATATAAACTGCACATTGACAACTCAAAATGTTTTTACTACTTTCAATTCAACATTGAAATATCGAATTAGCTAATCTTATTTTCGCGAAATGTAAATGACCAATTAGCTTTACTACGCACCAACAACAAAACATGGACAAAGGTGACTGCCTTGTTGAGAGCATGCTTCTGCGGTTTTATAATTAGTTGTGAGCAGAGTATAATCACAGTAAATTTCATTTATGTGCACTAAATTAGTGTTCTGAATATTACATATTCGTAAATATATGTGTGTAATAAGTGCATTAGTTAGAATGACAATAAGGCGTAAAAAGCGTTTCTATTTTCAACTTCCTTCGTCCTTCAGCATTGAGACGTCAAGATGTCTTTTTAATTGCCCGTAAAAAATTTATGAGTACAAATTTTAGCTTAAACATATTGAATATGTATGCATGAATGAGAGCAAGAAAGCTCAAAGAGTTGCTTTTACTTTTCAAAGAAATGACGAAATGCGAAAAGAAGAATGAACTATCTCAAGGTCATCTTGAATTTGCATTGTGAAAAATTGCCAGCAAAAGATGAGCAAAGCCGGATCAAAGCATGGATTGATCAAGCCGGTTAATAAGTATCGAAATCACTGTCTAGTCTAGAGTCTAGCTCTATAATTTATGGATAAGCATTCCAGTTACAAACAACCCTACCATTTCTTCAACCATTGCGATTACCTAAGTATAAAAGACAAAGGAATTTTATGCATTGGTAATTTCTTTTCAAGATGACCGACTAAACTGGAAGGCGATTCCACTTTTAGTTCACCATGAAAATCAAAAGCGATTAGAAGAAATTGTCTATTGACATCTGTATCATTGATATATGACGATACTTAACGATAGGGGTCTTAAGCAATCATTAAACAGGGAAAATGTGAAATTACCTTATAAAATCAATGAATTACAACACATTTAAAATGTTTCCTTTTTCAAATTGCATTTTGCCCTTGCTTATGCCTTGTGCTGTGAGATTATACATTTTTAATGCATCAACATAAAATGGAGCATGGTCATTGGATGATAGTACTCACAAAATTTGTCGCTTATTTGCTAAAAATGTTTATCTTTTTAATCCTTACATAATAGCTACGTAGACAAAATTGTCTCTGCGTGCACATCAATGTGTTTTTTCAATGTACAGTTTTTCTTATCATTTTTGTCATAATTGCAAAAAAAAACATTTTACGATGAGATTTACTTTATGAAGTTTGTCACCTTACCTGTATACTTTCCAGTAAAACCGCTTGTGCCTCTGACAAAAGACAAGAGAAGAGATGAGTTGTTGACCCCTTCCCGTATTTTAATTAACTATTAATGAAGGTTATCCTCAAAATACCAGGCAGTGGTATATATTTATTTCAACTCGCAAAAAATCAACTTTTGTGAGATTAGAATACTTGATGGATAACTAATGCACAAGAATGATTTCCGGTACACTGATTTCAATACCCGTCCAGATTTACTTCTCACAAAGCATATATATACTATTCTTCGAAATTTCTTATCTTTTTTTACTACACTGTTCAAGCAAAGTGAAAGGTCAAGGTTATCCAATTCAACTCTTTCAGATAACTTTACAACTTCACTTTAAATATTTTTAGTATTGTGGTTGTCCTTCTGTGTTGTCACACTCGCAAACACTTTTTATTCCTGGAAAACCAATGTTTTGAAATAATTTTTTTTTGATATTTTTACCACCAGCTTTGCTCACAATACACAATGCAAAATGCAATGCTTCTTTTCTTAAAAAAATGGTTATAATCTTAATATTTTTTTCTCATTTGACAAAAGTCGCACCGAAGAACGACCTCCTTATCCTGTCCGTCCAGAGCAAAGAAGGGATAGTCACTAACATACACACAGAGAGTCCGGAGAAAAATTTCAGCAAAAAAACAAGCTGACACACAAATATTCATCCAGAAGGAGAGGAATAAGTAAAGAAGAAAAGTAGCAGCAGCAAAAGGATTATAGCAGCAAGCAAGGCATTTTCAACATAAAACATAGAGAAGGAGCTCCTGAGGTAGAAATAGAGAGCCGATGCTATATAAGTAGCATTAAATGCAATACCAACTATTATATTTGAAAATGCAGGTTCTTCACTCTCCGTCCGTATAAACCATATACCCATGACATGAAAATTTTCAACAGAATAACATAGACGGTCAGTCAAGTCAGTAAAAAGAGTTACCCAAGTCTAGTCAATGTCTGTAAGTACGCCTGTTTTGTGCACACACACACTATTCTCTGTGGTAAAATGACTTATATTCCTTTTTGATACAGAGAGAGTTTGTGAGAGAGAGAATATTTTTGAACATTGCATACGGCACCATTTAGTGTTTAACTTTTATATATATAACAAGTATCAATATATACTTATGGCATGGGTAATATCTCTTTTACAGAGATTAGTCAAAGGAATAGAGATGCATTTAGGATATATGTTATTTGGTAAAATGTTGAACTCAGCTCAACTTCAGAGTTCTTCTCTTAGCAAGCCTTGTAGCCACATTCACATTGAAGAACAGACCGCATATCAAGTTAACAACATTTTGTGCTGTACGACGTACGTTGAGATAAGTTGGTTGGTGGTGTTGGTGGATGGATGCGAAAGAATAAAAAGAGAGAAGAGTCTCAAAATGAAAATGCAGTAGCGTTGTGTACGTTACGTAGTCCGCAGGAGAGAGAGAGAAATGCCCTCTTCTTCTGTTTTTTTTTCTGAAAGGCTTGGCTTGGTTTTTGGTAGTTTGCAGTGGTGGTGGTGGTGGCGGTGGCAATGGTGGTGATGTGAGATGTGCTGGTTGATGATAGTAAAAATCCTTATAAAAACACTGTATTCTATTGTTATGTTAGTAGGTACAGCAATAGAAAAAAAGGCATGCACGGTTAGTGCGATGCGAGAGAGAAGGAGAAGATGATGACGATATTATGATCATCGAAAACCCTGGCTTGGCATAGTAGAGTACAAGAATAAAAGAGTAAAGAAGAAAAGAAAGAAAGGTCTGCTCTGCAGTAAGGAGGCAGGCAACAAGCCACGCACATCGTAGAGAATAGACAAGAGAGCTCTCAGAGTTTAGTCAGAGTCAATGCTCACACATTTTACACATCAACTCAACCAAACTGTTATTTTCTGTGCAGTAATAGCCAAGTTAACGATATAATATTTGATGTTGTTTGTGTGAAAGAATGAGATTCAGGAGGAAGGCAAGGCTACATGGCTGTATGACTGTTACGTGGAATTGTTTTGTGGAAGAAGACGAAGTATAAAAAAACGGAGGAACAGAGATGAAAATGAAAAAAGTAAAAATGTAATGTGGATGTAGTGCTGTTGCAAAGCATATTGCAAAAGGTTTTGTTTGTACATTGTAGAATTATTATGATGATGATGGGGATGATTATGATGAATAATATCCTTTGGAGATCTTTTTTTATTCCCAGTACTGCATAATGTGTGCTTTTTGTGTGGCTCCGCTGGCTTGGTTGATGATAAGATGATGATGGTGTCATGAAAATAGTGATAATATTATTATGCATATTTTTACATGTGCCGATTCCACACAAAACTCTGACATTGTGATCTCAACACTTGTGCACAATAATATTTTTGTTACATTGTCATCTTCATGGTAGATAGGCTTTTATAATAGGAGGCTGATATGCGTTCTGCTGACGTGAGTCCCTGGATTGGATGACATGAGATGTGATGTTTAGTGTAGAAGGAAAAATGAAAGTAAATAGTCCATTTTTGCCTAATATTTTTAGTTGTTGCTTCCATTCAAGATTTGTAACAATGAGTAATAACGTAAGTGTAACATAAAAATGTATTTTTATCATCCGTCATGATCAATATTATGCGTATATGGGCTGTAAAAAAATGTGTGGTAGGGAGGGCTACTATCTGCTGCAAAAACCCCACAGACGTATAATTTTTATGAGTATTCTTTGGCTGATTGTGCGATTCTGCAAGTAAAGCAAAAAAGGGATTTTATTATTTCAATATCCCTGCATTATAAAAGTTTAACTTATTTTAAAATACTAAAACATAACGAACTTCAGATTTTCAGTATTTAAAAGTGTGTACGCAAAAATAAATACATACTACCTGTCCTAATGTCATTTTTTGTACAATATTATGATTACTCACTTGCAGCTTTTTGTCTGTAATTTTTACGAAATAATTTTTTTTAGCTTGCTACAAAATAGTTTTGATATAAACTTTATGTTGGCGCTACACAAATATATTTTGTACTATGTCCACTTCATATTGTAGACACGTTGTACGTTCATGTACTTTTAAAACCATTTTGAAGATTGTGACTCTCTAAAGAATAGATCATTCCCCTGAAGTGCTTCTCTTCAGTTTGGTATTATGATTGTGATTTATGATATTCACTTTGTACTCTCGTTTTTTTGTACGTTCATTTTACACTTGACTGTTTTCTTTCGTGATGACACGAAATTTTATCTCATCATTTCATACGTACTGCTCCTGTGCTCCTGTCCTGATATTACTAAGCTGTATTCTATTGTCATTTGAAGCCATTATGTTTCTGCCATGCTTAAGCTCAATTAGTTAATTTTACCTATGAATATGTTATATACGATATGATGTTAGCAAATCATGGGATGTACAATATTTACAGAACCATGTTCATTTCTAATTTTTAAACAGAGATGAAAATGTTAGAGAAAGCTATGAAAATGTTACATGAAGTTTTAAAATTTCATGGCAAATAAGCATAATTTGCATGATACCTTAAAAATAAGGGGAAAATTTATGTGTAGTATTGAAAAAGTTAATGTTTCCTACATGAATGGAACCGTGTCTCTTGATTCGTAGAGATTTAAGCAGTGTGTTTGATATCTTTAGTGAAACCCTTTAGGATAAAAAATACTGTCACTGCAATGTGATCTCTTACTAAAGCTATAATTACATATTGTACACCATTCTACTTGTAAGTTCCCAAGTAAGTAGGACGTTCGTTCACTTACTTCATTTTCTACAGTCTTCCATCGATAATGTGAGCAGTCATCATGATTCACTCCCGACACGACTATGATTATATGGGAAAATTGCCTAAAATCACACGCATATACAATACACACGTGCATAATGAAGATTTTTGCCAAATCTAATACCTTAAATTTTGCCAACTGTGTGTGAGTGAGAATAGCTTTAACAAAGGGACCACTAATGTCGTCATATCCGTTTGTCATTTCATTTCTTTCGTTGCACGTCTAACTAAACGTGGTCTATGGGAATCGCAGTGAAGACTACGAACAACTTTTCATTATAATATAAAAGTGTACAATACACCGTGTCTAAAAGTCAAGATAATGCCATACCACAGGATTGTTATATACAACTACATTAGTTATACTTGCATCTGAATTTAAATGAGCCCAAAAATGAAACTCAGCAAGTGTTTCAGTGTGAATTCATGGAATTTACTAAAAGAAACAACATTCAAAGTATTAATCTGTAAATGCAAATTCAACATAATTTTGCACTCTTCGGGGTTACATGTTACATTGCCTTTGGACGATAAGTTCATGCACTGCATTGCAAAGTATCCACCAAGAATGTAGTGTAGGCATTTATATTAATATTTATTGGTGGATATGTCCAGGAGGTTTACTGAAATATTTTGGATAAAATGCGTTTCGGTATGTCGGGATCGGGATGGGAGCAATAGTTGCAAAAGAAGAGATGAAGTGAAGTAAGTCGCATGATTACAAGCATATCCCATCACATTTGAAGACAGTGCAAGAGATGAGAAGAAAATAACTTGCAAAACCTTTCAAAGATAATTATAGGGTACTCCGAAGAGAGTTTCAGACACCAAGAATTCAGAATTTCGCCAGACATTTCATTATTATTACAAATATAAAATACAATCATTCTTGTGTTTTGAGAAAACTATTTCCAAAATCGGACTCGGCATAAAATCATACTACTCATGAATAAATTTGGTTGGTGGATAATCCCACAACTCCAGTCGGGCAGGATACTGGCCAGTCTTGGTATACTTGTCTACTTGCGCTTGCAAAGTTGGAGGTGTAATGAAGTACGTTCTTGTTCCTTCGATTTCCCTTTTGTTTTGTTCCATTAGACCTACTTGACGTGTTAAAGCCTCTACCTCCAAATCCATCAAATGGTTTTCTACTTTAAGACGAGTCCGTTCCTATAAAAAATTGAACATGCGAAAATATGAGTAATCCCTTCGATCAAATTTTTTTATTGAAAAGCTTAGTAAACAAATTTTTTGCATCAAAAATAGCATATTGTGCAAGACTAAAAATTGTGTGGCAAGACCTCTTGCATTCTGCGATTTTCCAAAAATAAACGAAACCACGCGGTATGCATCCAACCTTGGACTTCATCCAAGTCTGCGTTAATAATCTGCTCCATTTTAGCAATAGTATTTTCTGTTGCCATTTTCATTTCCCAGCTGAGGAGGGCACGCAGTGTGTCACGCTCAATCAGAATCGAGTTTTTAATCTGGATGGGATTTAAAAATAATCATCAATTACAAAATATTTTTGTTTCTATTTCTTTTGATCCATTAAAAAATATATGCATAGTTAATTTTTATATTTACTTGTTGAAGAAGTTCCAACAATCTTTCAATTTCCTCCTTGGGCTCCGCCATTTTTGACTCTTTATTCATCGTCCAATCTCTCAGCAGTTCCTCTGCTTCACGAACCCTCTGCTCTAGCTCCAGCATTTGTCTTTCAGCTTCTTGCATTTCTCTCACTTTCTCTGAGAGTCGTTCATCGATTTCTTCTTGTCTCTTTTTCCTCAGTCGTTTGAGTTCTGCTCGTAGTCGGGCAAGTTCCTTTTGCATTTTTCTAAAGTCATCTTTGTACTTCATTACATTTTGGTGATCTTCCCATTCTTGTTCATCCAGTTGGTCCAGTGTGGGGCCCATTTCCTCAAAAATGTTTTTAATGTGCTCCAAATAATTTTTTGACATTTCCTTGAATTTTTCGATGGCCCATTCAATGATAAGCTTCGCTTTGTCAAACTGTTTATTGAGTAAAGTACGCATTTTCTTGTGAAGCAGGCCAAAGACGGTTTTGAGAAGGCCACCGGTGCTGGCGCACAAGACACACTTCACATTTCCATACACACCACCATGAGGCTGCGGACGGGGCAACATGGGAAACGACTTTTTGCAAATGACATCCCGAATGGATCCACCTTCCGTAAGAGGTAATCTAGGTCTTGTGGTCTTTTCTGGATATCCAAGATTCATAGTGGTGATGATAGCGTCAGGTTCGTCAATTCCTTTCTTTGCCAAACGAAGCTTGCGAATTTTTGCAGGGTCTTCAGGCACCGGAGGAAATTTCTGGAGTTTAGGAATATCAACAGGCTTCTTCTTCTTCTTTTTACCTTTCGTTGGAGGGGGCTTTTTCGCCTGGTTTTTCTTTTCAGGGGTATACATGAATTCCTCGAATGGGGCACCATGATATCTTGTGAATGTCATCAAACCTTAAAGTAAATTTGTGCATCTACTCTTAAGCCTGACTTTCCCTTTTTGATATAAATTCATCCTTTCCAAGAAAATGTGCAAAAATATATTATTACCAAAAAGGTCAAGGTCAAATTTCCTCATTTTTTGCTTTGGCCCCTTCTTCCTCTTCCCCTTTTTCCCCCGTTTGCTCGGCATTTTGTAATGTGGTTTTGTTCTCTTTGCAGGTTCACAACTTTTAACCGGTTCAGTAGGGAGCTTTATATATTATGGCAAATAAAACTGGATGTTAATACTTTAATCCGTGTGTATTCAATGAGCACGACAAAGCTTCTTCGGTATATAACAAACAGCAATAAATAAATGACAATGGACAGAGAAAAAAAAACTATTTTTCTTTGAACAACTTCGTATTAAACGTAAACGAGAAAAAGATCTTGCGCTAAAAACATCAATGACCACTTTGCTTTTTACTTTGTCAAAAAATTCCGTGTAAAAGTGTAAAAAGGGTTGATTGTACTGACAGACGCTTCGCTAACTTGACTGGATACAAGTTTAAATACAAAAGTGTAGCAAAGCAAGCTTGATTTGATCGACAACCGGCATCGCATCGTCATTGTCATGATGATCAACTTTCTAGTGTATTTCTAAGCACAATCACAGCAGCACAGAGCCTAACTCTGATTGAAAAAAACAAACACAACAAAGATTGAAAGATATACATATTTTTTGTAACATGATACCTACTTTGTTCCATGCTAGATTCATAAAATGAAAATGCATTATATAGTTATACGATTGTTTAATGCAAAATGTATACAAGATTTGAGCAAAGATTTTAAAATAAGTATAAAGATGTAATGACCAGCAAAAGGGCCAACCAACATCTCAACAGTTTGATACATGTAACATGCAAACAACAACATTCCATTTATTACATTACATTGGCGAACAGAAAGAATTACGTCTCCTTGTTGTTACCTCAGGGGATAATGATAAAAATGATGAGATAAAAATGCGTAATAAAGCCAAGTGAAAATCTTTCCGAGTCTTTTTTATTGTGTATAAAAAGTTAATGATCACAGTCTTTTTCTACATGTGTGTTAGTCTTGGGCATTGCAAGAAAATCTATAGAAGTACCGTACAAGATTGTTGTAATGTTGTTGTGTAAAATAATATATATTTATTTTGTACGTATTACGTGATTACATAGATTGTTCTTTCCTAGAACCATGATAATCACTATATTTTTTGCAGTTCCAGAGAATACATTTGCAAGCGAACTAATCGTTCGTAAGTGAGAGCAAAGTTGTGTAGGAATAAACATGACCAAATTCACTCAACGGTGGACAATGGTCATGATATCATTGTGAAATTTGCTGTTGCTGGCTGGAAGGCATTCCGATTTCCGGCCTATTTGATTTTACATCCTTTTCAATGTGATTCGCTGTTCAATTCAGCTTTTTTGGTTTTTACTAGATTTTCAATATATTTTAGTTTTTTTGTGAGTTTCCTACAAAAACGAAGTTTTGTGCATGAAAAATCCTTTTTTCTCATTCCGGTTGTTGTTCGTGATCACGTTCACCTCCACCTATCCATCGACAGAAGAAGAGCAAACATTGAGAACTGAGCAGTATGAACGGAAAGACCTTTTCGAAGTAGAATTTCCAGAGTGGAAAGACCATCATCATCATCGTGAGTCATGATATCATTAGATTACAATGTTGTTCATATCTAAAGTAATAATATTAAAGCTCTCTGCATAAGTACAGGGAAGAGAAGTGTAGGGTTTTGAAGAAGGAAGATGATGTGGCCTTGAGCATTCGTTCATACGGCGAGTTCACAAAACCGATATATGCATTCTTTTTATATGGTTTTTTGTACATACATATATATGATGTATGTATGTATCTACTTACATACATTATCATCCCTGTACCTATTTTCAGTAAAATTGTATGGTAGACATATGAGTTTTTTATAAGATGTGAACCGTCGTAAATTCATATTTTTAGTACATTTTAAAAATAAACTTTACAGATGTTTGT
>JAQFXM010004701.1:0-16523 GCA_034693345.1 Entomobrya multifasciata
AAAGATGTTGCAAAGTTCAAGAAAAAGAATAGTACAATTTTTAATCCAAATGAAAATACGTGACAAATTAATAAAAACTAAATTTGAACAGTTTACTCCAAACTCATAAAAATGTGGTGTTCTGTAAATCTTTTTTACTCATAAAAAATACATTAAAATGCATACTAAGTCTAATCAAGAATGAATGTGTTAATATAGGCAATTTATAAGCTAAATTATTTACAGTGCACTAAAAATCGTAAATCATGCTTTATTATTTTGTTTTCATTTTAATCTACTTATACATAAAAATGAGCTTGATTAAATTCGTAATGAACCCGCAGTACAAGTTTTAGTATGGACGAGAACGCAAGAAGAAACCTTTAGGATAATTTTATATCTATTCATATGATTTTTTGATTGATGCATAAGTAAAAATAATAAAAACAGGGTTACTAACACAAAAATTTCCACAACATGAATAGCTATCTGACGAGACGTAAGACCCAGCCCCACCTAATAACCCTTTAAAGCTTGAGCCGGCAATACAAATATAGTTTTGCAATTTTATATACTGAAAACTGAAATTCAAACCGGTACTGAGAACTGATACCATTCGTTTTAAAGTGTCAAAAACAAGAACTTTGGTTACTTTAAGATTTAAATTATAGCAGTTTTAATCTCCATTCATCATTGCTTGTGTGAACAAGTGAAATGAAATGAAAATTTCATACATTGTTGGTGTAAATGTTATTTGCAAAACCATACTCAAGAATTAGTTAAACTAAAGTGTTATAAATTTATTTTTTCCTAATAACCAGCATTATGCCATTGAATAGATTCCGCCAATCCATAGTTTAAAACCAAGCCTGCGCTCACCCAAAGGAACGAGATGTTCGATGGCTTCTTTGTTCGTTCGCTAAAGCAAGATTCAATTTGAATCATTCCAATTTAATGAAGCATAAGAAGCAAACCTATTAGGAAATGCAAGCAAATATTATTTTAGTTAGTTTATAAGCGTCAGCGTCATAATGACAATACCACGATTTTTTCGATCTAAAATTTGGATCATAACTTAAAGTGTCGCACCGATTTTATTTGTATTTCTTTTTTCTTGGTCAAATGATGCATGTCGTCTTTTTACATTAAAAACTGAGGACAGTCCTTCGTACCACCCTTACAAGCAAGTTGGGTATTAGTACATTACTTTTGAACGAAAACATATATGACTACATATTATGAAAGTAGTCTTTAAGACACCACTTGCATTTCGTTTATAAGTCATTTTCATCCATCATCTCAGGCACCTAAACTTTTTGCCATATAGTACATCATAAAGCAGTAGTTTGCCATTACTTTTGGTATAATCTTTTTTTCCTTTTAACTTACATATTATTCAGCGTGAGTGTAACATAATCTCATCCCCTACTAGGACAAACGAGACGATGATGATGATGACAAAAACAATAATTGCTGCAGTAAGCACATCGTAAAAACCGGATTGAAGCTGCCAAAGGGAATAGTTTGTCCTCAATTTCTTAGCCGTTTACAACTGCTTATTATGCTGCTTCTTCTTCACACAAAGTCATATACCTATTCGAAACAATGCAAAAAGCAACAATGAAGAATATATGTGCGACTAGGTTTTTGCTCGTGAGTAAAAGCAGGAATATCTTCTAAAAAATAAGAGCTAACAAAACAAAGCCGTAAAAAAGCAATATTTTAGAGTATGTCAGGATCAAGATCACGCGCAATAAGGGTCTTTTCGAATTCAAGTTTCGATTTCATTTTCATTTCTATCTTGAAAGTGACAAGGACTGTTCTGAGAAAGTGATACAAATTTTCTGTGTTAATCGCCATCGGAAGAGGGTTGTGGTTGTGTGCAAATATCTAAATCGTTTCCGTTTAGTGTAGTGTATTGTTTTTTAAAACCTGATAAAATACGGTGCATAGCGCGTGTATGCGGTATGATCTGGTTTACGGTGCTTTCCAGAATGACGAAATGACGATATTTATTGACAATGGAAAAATTCTGAATTTCAGATCACTGATTTTTTAAATCTGTTAAATTTCTGAAAAGTGAAATGCAAACATGTCTTCATTAAATTATATTTTCTTAAGTGTCATTTTAGTAAGTAGCTTGCGACTGGCAGTTGGCTTTAAAAACAGTGAGTATGAAATGTTTTTCTGAAAAAATATTTTGTACATACTTATCTAATGTATTTTTGGCCAATTTTTTTCTAGATGCATATTTGTTGCAAGACCATCGAAGTTTTTCTTTAGTGATATCCATTACCAATCAAAATGGGTTTAAATCAGGGGGAAATGACTCGCAGACATTTACAGTGCAGGCACCAAAGTACCATCGAGTTATGATTGTAATTCAACAGCTGCATTTGTGGCCAGAAATTGACAAAGAATCTCAAAGTTATCTTCAGGTTAAAAAAAATTCAAACTAATTTTAGTGAAAAAATATGCATACATTTCTTGCGTTGTCATTTTTTATATTTTGGATGTCATATGGTCAATATAGTTCGTCGACTCGGATGGAACTGTAAGTAAGAAAATTTATGGGAACATTGATCCAGATGAATTAGATTTACAACCTCAGTACCTGACCGGTCCCAGAAGCTTCGCTTCCACTGAAGATACAGCCAGCTTGGTTTTCATAAATATGCGTCCTGACCATATCATCAGTTCAAAAAATGAAAGAAGAGTATATGCAAAAGTTGCATTGACAGCATTTAGAGGTAAAATTTTGTGTCAAGAAAAATTACACAAATTAAAGTTTTACTATCTGAACAATTTAAAGTTATATTACGTATATTATCTTTTTCATGTAGACACATGCAGTTACCGTGCATTACCTCCACCACCGAGAAACGTAACAATCATTCGAAGCACAAAGGATATGTATTATAGGTCGTGTACCACATCATCAGCATCAGGGAAGAATTGCATCGCAGCAGAATTATTTTGTGACAGCAGTCGTATAATTAACTGTGCGGAAACCGTACCAGGTAGTTTTAGGCAAGATGAAGCGTACAATAATTGCGATGTCGGAAATGCCAAAGCATCTTCGACCCTAGAGCAAGGAAACACAGAAAACACTGACGCACCAATTACAACAATCTCAAAAAAGAAATCCGGAGATTTCATAAAAACGCTTATAGTGGATCAGGAGGAATATGACGAATATTTCACAGAACTTTTCAAAAGCGTGGTTATTGGATTCTTAGGATTTTGCACTACTTGTATTCTCATCGCCTTTGTAGTTACCATGTTTTGTTTCAAACCAAATAATAATGCAGCGCAATAACTTTTAAAAGTTTTGAATACAAGTACAACGATAATTTTTGTAGTTTTAGCAAGGTGACACAGGTAATTGTTAGTGTCATTGCCTTGTTGGATTATTATATGCAATTACTTTGACAAAATACTCATTCTAGATTAAGCTGCGCTCTCATCTTAAGCAATAAAATAATTGTAAAGTAGCTGTAAAATAGTTGAGAATTTAAATAAGCAACTGGCTCTTTTTATTTAGTGCTAAAATGTTAAACACAAGTTATTTTCTCATATATGGCATTATTTCATAAATTATCACATTTTAGTACTAAAGCTTTGTATTAAATTACATAAAGTAAGCAATATCTTTATAGAGAACTATGTAGTATGGTTAAAGACAACACTGAAGTATGATTTTCCAATATCTGCAGACAAGCAAAGCTCAGCTCAGGATAAAGCTGCGCCAACTGGTAGAATTTTGTGGTGATCGGGGTGATTCATTATTTCTTCGTTTTTCTTTGTTGAACTTTCAATACTTTTAGTACAAAGTTGTGCGCATAAGGTGGCGTATTCATCTGCATTGTATGAACTTTGTATTGACAAGCTCTTTCAGTTGGTAAACTGGATATGTGATTAACTACTCAATATGCTAGACATTTGACGACGAGAAAATCCACTGTCAATAGTAAGATGTGGTGCACTGCGGGTCTGAGATCTTCGTGGTGTTTCTGACAATTGTGATTGTTGCCGTCGTTTACCTTTGCTTTCCTTGTCATCCTGGATTTTCTTCCACTTTTGCCACTTGGCTTGAGTCAAAGCTTTACTACCTCTTCTCATCTGTCGTCGCATTTTCTTTCTTAGAAGTTCTTCTCTTTCTATTTCATCTTTGTCAGAGTAATCACTTTTCTCCAGTTTAGAGAACACATAGCGTTTCATGTCACGAAGCTTATTGTACGGATATCCTATGGTCAAGTTGTGTTTTTGGGTGTATAAACGCAATTCTTTGGTCTCACTGAAGCGGATTTCGTTGGCAATTTCGTCTTCCGGAAAATTTCCGTCCTTGATGTCACCATATTTCTTTTTAAACTCTCGCAGATTTGTATCTCTTGCATGTCGTGTCATCCATCTCCAAGCCATTTTTCTTTTTAAGAGACCCTTTGTACCTTTTGCTTTGATTTCATGATTGTGAAGCATTGTCTTTCTGTGTTGGAATTCTCTAGCTTTTCGGATATATCCGGCACAATAGTAATGGTAGCTTACAAACAAACAAATTATGAACACTTTCCAAATACAATGAACAGCAGTGAGGAAAATACATAATCCGTCGACTGGATCTGGAAGGTATACATAGTCGTGTATACTCATCCCCGAAGCAAGTGTTCCTTCCAGCAGTAAAGAGAAAGCCATTAGAAGGGACACACATTCATTTTCTCTGTGAATTATTGACAATGAAATTGTTGAAATAATCACATGCGACCATTTTTGAGCGTGGATAATGAAGTGTTGATCTACGGGTGCAAATAAACCTGGAAAGATACAATTATTGTACATAAAATTCATGAAATATATTAAAGTAACCTTATAATATCAAAATTATGTCTGCATTTATTTTTGTCTTTTAAAAACTGACTGGGCTCAAACAGCCAAATATTTTCTCTGTAGAGATGCGAAGAGAAAACCCAATAGTATACGTCATCCAGTTGTCCTTTCACAAAACACCCCTATTGCAAAAAAAACTCCTGGTTATTTGCAGTTTTAAAATGTTTAATTTGTTTCTAAATGATTTTAATGGAGTCATACAATTTCCCAAAGAATTATGATGACAAGCATGACCCTCCACCCCAAAGTTGTATCAACTTTGTGTGCCAAGATATCCTGCTTATTTGCATCCTTTTGACCTCTAGGTCGCCTCCAACTGGCATACCCATCAGTAGTCGTAGTATTTGTTTTTGACCAAATGTCGGAATCTTTGTCATCTTCGATTAACCGTTGGAAGGGATCAGAACGTTCCACACGTTCATGCCTAAGACGTGCATCATCTTCTTCCTGCTTCAAAGCATCAACTCCAACAGGTTTTGAAGTTTCAGGTTCTAGAAAAATAATTTTCCCCCATAAGTAACTCACACTGTTGCAAAAATCACAACAAATTTTTTTTCAAGATTAATATACTTTTTTTCCTCTCGACCAAAGTTCGAATAAATTTCTTCTGATTCCCCGTCTCCGATGGAACCTTTAATGTGATAAAATCCGCAAAGGGACGTAAGTCATTGTCATTGTCGTCATCTATCATGTCACCGTCACCATCACCATCGTTTGTCAAAGTTATAGATTTCTTCGGTGGGAAAGCTTTCAGTGATGTCCTTCGTGACCATTTAAAAGTGTGCTCTGCCAAGCTTTGTCTACGCTTGGCCAAGGGCAAATCTTTGTCCTTCTTCTCCTCATCTTGCGGCTTTACTTCGGAATAAGTAGAAAAAGTAGATTTTCTACTTTCCTCTATTCCAGACATTTGTGATGGAGCTATAGATGACTTCGGTAGATTTGTGGCTTTTGATTGTGAAGATATAATATTCATGTCTCCCATCCATTTGGTCACCTTATTAAACCAATTTGCTCGAGTAGCTGCAACTTCACCATCCAAAAATAATTCACTCGCTCGCTCGTATGGAGGAAAGCTTTGCCGTTTATGCAGTATATGGATCCTGTCATCGCTTTTTATGTCAGGGACTGTTTTCCTCTTTTTTATCAATTCTTTCTGTTTAGTTTTCTTCGAAAGTTGTGTAATTGTATCCTGCCTTTTCCCAGGCTTCCGCTTTCTTCTCACTTTAGAAATATCAAGATTATCGCAACCTGGTAAATCAAATATCCCTTGCTTCAGACATTCCACGATAACATCAAACTGATACAAGTGATCTTTGAGCTGTTCACACTTTTCCACCGACATGTTTTTAAAACTTAATTTATCCTCCCAGATTGGAGATTCTGTCAAGTCTTTATTCTCACTCAAAACGTCTAAGAATAAAATAAGGTCAACGCAATGTAAAAATCGCGACTTTGTTATTCTATGCCTTTTTCTCTTGTAACCAGGCTTGTACTTGTGGAAAGGGTCGTCGGGATGTACTCTGTATCTTTTACGACGAAGCTCTCGTCTTATTTTGTCTTCTTTACGTTGTCTTCTTTTTTTGGCCCGGTAAAATACTCGTTTCGTTTTCTCATCTTGCAGTTTTTTGTGTTCTGCAGCTCCACTGGCTTTCTTGGCCATTCGCCACTGTCTTTCTTCCTTATCTGGTATATCGGCTGGATCATAATGATGTACCCTTTTTATTGTGTCCAATCCACGCGCAAGCATGTATCGATCAGTTTCGTTGTTTAGTTTAGTTACTACTTTCTTCGCCAAGCGCTTTCTTTTTGGGAGTAAAGGAAAGGTAAATGCCAATGGGCCGATTTTTCTATTTTTCCGCTTCCTTTTGATTTTGCTTTGAGATTTCTTCTTGGCATTTTTGTTGTCGACTTTTTTAACTTCTTTGACGGGTTTGCGGGTGTCTGGCTTTTTATTTTTTGCTGCCATGTTGGCTGTATTTGTATTATATTATACACTTAAAACACTTTTTGATATAAATTAGTGCAATATCAGTACTAGATTTTTAAAATCAATTTGGAAGTATCTTCAATCCTCCAAATTAAAGTTGAAATATGCTTTAGTGTTATATCACGGGTCAAGGAATCAGCATTTGCATTTATACTTTATACCATATTTTATTTTGCATGATGCCATGACGTACATAAAACAATGAACACAGTTCTCGTTAGCTCGGCCATGGAATTCTTGTAAACCACACTTCATGATCTGAAACAGTTGGAATTTTGAAATTTAAAATTATGCAATACGTTCATTATTTATATGCTATCATCTATCAAATATACTATACATATGCAAATAATTTAACAATGCAAAGAAAACAGTTGTTTTCAAAGAATTTTTATAGTCCAAATTGTAAAAAAAGAAATATGGATAGTCATTATCACTCATGAAATTCATTTAGTTCGTTATAATAGGTGCCTAAATACAACATCAAGGCGAAACTAGTACTGTAAGTAAAAAATAAAGTAGTGCTCGAAGTATTTTTTAGTGATTTTTAAATGTTAAAAGTAAAAGAATCTTCCACTTATTTCATTATATCTCCAAAACTATTGAGTTTTAGACTAGGGTCTCTTGACAAAGTTTGATGCCAATACTCTTAGCTATCGATTTATACAATAATATTTTTTGCCCATTTGATTAGCAAGTAACCGTTAATTGGCCGTTACTCGGGTACCGTTGAACCGATTTGGCTGCAAATCAATAGGCTTCTTACTTGTACCATAAGGAACTTGTGTATCAAATTTGAAGTCCGTACGTCAAAGCGTTTTTGAATTAGAGCGTTCACAGACAGACAGACATACATACAGACAGACATGAAACACGAAATCAACAAGTAGTACGAAGTACCTCGCACTACTTAACAAGTAGTACGAAGTACCTCGCACTACTTAATAATGTTGAGCAAAAGACTTCTGGCCAAAACCTTCGATTCGAGATGAGATGACCAGGCGATTTCTCACAATGCCCCATTAGGTCTTTACATATCGTAGTACAGCTTAAAGTGCTTACTGATCATTAGGACAATATTGTGTGAAGAACTTGACCCTCTTCTTACCCTCCATAATCTTTGTTGTTGTTATTGTTGGTCTTGAGTTGTCGGTCAAAATGTCCCGGAATAATTTTGAAGCATTTTGTATGTACATATGTTTCTGTGATGAGAATGGCGACTGCGACTGTTAAGTAAACACAAAACTTATAAAGAACTTAAAACATGATTTATTAAATAAGTATTATTTGTTTGTTTGTCCACATGATTAGCCGCGAGAATGATTATTTCCGAAGAAGCTTTAGAAGTAGAGTCATCATTACATCACTTGTTAACATAAAACAGAGATCTATTTTACCTTATTGTACTTTTTGTTTGTCATTCATGCTTGCAGGTGGCCGACAAAGAATCCTTTACCGCTTTTGTAAAAATGTGCAAGACCGCAACGAAAGTAAGGGACGACATGACCATACATGATGATGACGACGATGAGTGTGATAATGATCTGTAACAACTACAAACAGGAAATTTGAAGAGTTCTGAGTAAAAATCGACAAAAATCATTCAACTGTATTTATGTATTTTGCTCCAAATAATTCTCAGGTGGAATATTGGCTCTTTAATTCTCTACATTAGAAATGAGACGAGAAGGCAAAAAGTGACTCGACTGTTGCATCGAGTGACTCCGTAATTACTAGTGACGGTGGTGAAACATTTGGCAGCTTACTCACAAAAGTAAAGGAATGAATGGCGTAACACTGTAATTGTGTAAATCTGCTTATGTATGTGTCTCTGTTATATGGTCTTTATTACAAAATTGCCGAGGCTACTAAAACGGAAGTGGTTTATCCTAACTACTCTTTTTTGTTGAATCTTCTTTTTCTACCAAATAAGTATATACCAATTCACTTTCTGTTGATACCGTGGCTTATCATGATTTCAGGCACATGCTCTTTGATCATTACTCACTTAAAGAGTCTCAGTTTTTTCTTCTTTGCCACCGCACCAGACCATTTTTGTATTGAATTTTTGAATTCATTAATGTAGTCAAGAGAAAATTACAGAGGTAAGTGAAAATGATGACACTACCCATACAAGTTGGGGGAGTGAAGAAAACGTTTACGTTAAAGAACGGATATAGAAAATTAGCGGATGTTTGATCGAGAACTTGAAAAGTTCCAAATTGCATGCCCTCTTGAATTACGTTTATCTTGATTCAGGTAGTCAGATAGATATATATTTTTTATTTAATATCTAGTGTAAAAGTTTATATGTACGTGCCCATGTACTCATTTACAGTTTAGTAAGTAACCATCTGGTTGAGCTTTTGTTTGTTGTGTAACAAAGGCATGATCCTGCAAATTGTTAAAATAGGAAAAGCAAAAGAGCATTAAATTATGCATGAAATTTTATCCTAAGCCGGGATTGTGGTTTCAGTTTGTGAATTAGTCGTGGTTGATTTCAGAGCACAATATTTTTTTATGCAAAGAAGACCAGTTACATTACATTATATACTTTTACGCAATAATATCATCTTTTTTATGGGTTGATTTAAGTTTTACGGTGAGTTGCTTTTGAAGTTGTGAACATCTTTGAAAGCGCGAGTACCAGTGAATGAAAGCGTTTTACATAAAATTACCATGAAAAATTTCAATGACAAAGTATTATCCAGAAGAATGTATGAAACAGACCCCACATTTATACATGAGAGCAGTGAAGTCATTTGAGGGAAGTTATGCTAAAAATTTGTTTCATATCAGTTCATTCTTTTGAATTTATACAAATCACAGGAAGTCTTACATTTGTCACACAATTGGAGACTAATTCATTCAAATCACTGGCAGTATTTCTGGTGCAGAGCGAGAGTAGTTCTTTAAAAAACTGCTGTGATATCGTTTGACAATTGAGTACATCTATAGATTTGTAATCCAATTGAGTAAATCTGTATTGTTCAATGGTGAATGGTAAATGAGGTTTTGTAGTTTTACGTTATTAGTAATTCTGTATATTCAATGTTAATCTTGTTTAGTAGTTAGAATTGAAAAACAATATTGGTCAGAAACTTGAGTTATTTAATTTATGCTGTGTAGCAGGTTGCCCCAAGTCCACATAAGTTTATGATCACTACTTAAAAGTAAAGATCACGACTTGAGTATTTGAGCTTTTAGACTTCAAAAGTTACATTTTTCTTTCATTTAAACCCATTTATGTTCTCCCTTTCTCCAGTTGCACATTATCTGTCCAGCTTCATCTGTAGGCAAGGATGATTCACTTTTTGAGTTCTTATGTGGAACCCATATCCATGCGTATTTTCTCCTATGTTAGATTCCATTCCACTCATATTGAAGTATTAATATGTACATATCTTTACGTATGTAAGAATATCTGAAATTAAAAACAAAGAGCGAGCGACGTTTAAGTTGGGTTTTTATATTAATCATTTTATATGTAATTTTTAAGGATTGACAAGTTATTGAAGGATTTGTGTGGTAAAACGGTAGGGGTACAAATATAAAGGTCTACGGGATTTTGGTTTCGGCTTGTTCATTTAGTGCCTACTCAAGCAAGAACACAGTGGCATAAATAAATAAAAAACGATTAACCCCCGCAGAAAGAGTACACTGAGGTTATTTCCTTCAGCGCTTGGCGCTTGCTAAACCCATTAGTTCGTTACATTAAAAAATAAGCATCATAGAAAAAAGTTCCAAAAAATATTAGCGTAAAACCCTGTAGCGTAAAAATTATTAAGTTTGTAGAAAATGAACTGATTTGATTTAGCGCTGCTGCGCTCAGCAATATTTAGTTTTATTGATAATCGTTTGTATTCTTTAAGCCTGTAATGTTTGACAGATTTTATTATATTGGTTACCCCCACTTTTATTCAACTTACTCATGTAAGTAAACACTAGCAATAGAAGAATTGATACAGCTTTGGAATTTCTTTGCAACATTTACAAGATTTTATGACATGTTAAGCACTAAGCAGAATAATTACTTGTTGTTAATAAAGCGTCAATATTTCAGGGAGGCTGTTTCACATTTGATTGCATCACTTCACCTATCATTATCTTCCTTTTCCATTATTTCAATTATCAAATTTCAGTATATTAAATTTGTTGACAGACTTAAGACAGTATGGTGTAACCTACCAAATAAATTTGATCTTATTCAACTGCATTTTTTTACTATTCTTCCTATGATCTGATTTATATGAATCTTACATCAATGCAATAAAAGCTTGCATGTATTTCAAGATAAATAAGAATTTAATGGGATTTGGCTACCCTGTGGTGAATTTAAATAATCAATGAATTCATTCAATTATTCTTATTTAACCCACTGTTTTCTAGTCATGATCACGGGCT
Source organism: Entomobrya multifasciata (assembly GCA_034693345.1). NCBI lineage: Eukaryota > Metazoa > Arthropoda > Collembola > Entomobryomorpha > Entomobryidae > Entomobrya > Entomobrya multifasciata. The sequence goes on from JAQFXM010004701.1 coordinate 11,255, forward strand.
AAATATGTTCTCCACTTTTTATATGAGATTCATCCGTTTTGACTACTTAAAGAAATAAATGGTGCTACCTTATAAAAATCCACACAGCTCATTTTGATATGTGCAACAAAGAAAGTAATATCGATTTGCTCACAAGATGAAATGTCATAGGTAAAAGTTCCCGTCTACATTTAATGCCGGATCAAACAGACAGACTTAACGAAAAGTAAAAACCTGTGCTATCGGAGAATACAACATGCTGAGCACAAATCGAAACAAACAATCGAAATGATTTTACAAATTTTATAGGATATACCTGGGCAAAAAAAGGAAATACTTTGGCAGTTTATATAACACTGTTTCTCTGCAACTCATAATCTTTCTCTTTGTTGGTTGTGTTGTTTGGTAAATAAAATGGCTTATAAGAACACGGTCATCGTATTCTATTAAGCTGCCCCTGTGAATTTAACAGCACAGCAGCAGCCTTCTTCATCTCTCTCGTCGTATCGTTCTTATTACTTTTCCCATATCACGGGATGATCTTCTAATTGTTGTAACTTGTAACTAGAGAGCTTTCAGTAGTGATGAAAAATGACCAAAATCAAATGGAGGAATCTGCCGCATCTCTTACTCAACTCAATTCTTGTTCACTTTTTGTTTGGTAACATAAATAAAAAATAATTTAAAATAATGCTTGCTCACTGCGCGGCACCTAATAAACAACACAAAAAGTGGATCATTGTCTTTTATTACTTTTCTTTTGATTTAAATCAAATCCACATGACTCTGCTGCTTTCTTCGGTCCATTCACCTATGCACGTATTCAGCTGTCCATAATTTTCTGTTAACAGACGATATTTCTTTCGTTTGCATTTTTATTTTGAGTGAACTGCTTTTTTATTTCAGATCATGATGTCAATTTTAATTCAAATTTAAATTGAATCAGATCACATAATGTGATGCAATAAAAATGAGATTGGTTGGTTGTCTGTGCGCACACTACAGTTGAATGGAGAATTTGAATAGCGGATATTTTCTGAACCTGACAGAGCCGAGAGCGAACTTAACGCAGGAATTCTGATCATAAAAGCAATTTCATGGTTGAAATTCAATTTAATTCTTAGCCCACTCACTCAGACGCTTATTTGCTCCCGTTGATTTCAGCATTTAACACAAATCTTGATACAATTAAGGATCTCTTGGTCTGTTGAATATAATGTATGCATTGTGTATTCGCTAACAGTTCAAGATGTACTGATAATTGATACACAAGCATGCAATCCTTCGATAGGTCGTCATACGTTCAATATTAGAGTAAAATTATAATATGTACGAACACACCTAATATTATTTCTTTAGATAAATAAGATTTGATGCATAATAGCTTCTGATCATTATTTTGTTCTCGATGAAGTGTCAGGATGACCACTGGGTGTATTTAGTCAAATCTAATTTTAAATCCTTAATGAATTTCAATAGTGGACAGTTGTGCTTTGTGCTGCACCTTTCTCATCTCAAATCAACAATTTCTTTTTATTAAAGTACGTGTGCTACTGTAATCATTTAGAATTGTAGTAGCCATCAAATAAAAATGTCCTACTGCGATTGATGACCACGAAACCCTAAAAACGCATTTGCGAATTGGACGAACTAACTGCATGAATGAATTGAAAGTAATTTTTAATCAATCAGGTATGCTCGTTCTTATTCCCCTCAAGCATCTCTGTAGCCTAAACACAAATGCATCCTCTAATTTTTCCTTCAATCAACGTTGATTGATATTGGTATGGTTCATCTGTCTTTATGTCAATATAATAATAATATTAAGTAATTACATTTCTGATTGTGGTCAAGTCATTTTTATAAATAGTACGAATAAACCAAATAACTAAATTAACTGATCGTACAACAATCAAAGTACATATATTAAGCAATTCGCATTGTTAATCTTGCCCTCACTCAAATCAAGCGAAGTAAAGTAACACATCGTTGCAAACTTGTAAAGCGGAGTGTTGAGTATCAAGTCAAGTCAGAGAAGTATAAGGGCTCATCTATTAGTTTGGTTACAGACAGGTGCATCATTATATTATCATCTCATCAAAACTACCAGCCATCTCATTATCGGCAAAATCTCAATCAAGTAGCATTTACATGATGTTTCGATTGATTGTTCAGAATTAAGAAAGAATTTTTGCTTTAGTTGAATAGATTATTGGAGAAAATTTTGATTGTAAGTGTTCGACTTTATTAATTGACGTAAATCGGCACGTATTTGTTATTCAAATATTTGTTTAACTAGTCAAGTAGCATGTTTATGTTTATATTTAATATGTGTTAATGGCAAGGTTGGCAAACTACAGATACATTTAAAAGTAATTTTTTAGTGTAGTTTACTACATTTTGTTCTTAATTTAAATCGATAACGAACCAAGTCATGCTCTGATTGTTTTGCAATCGAACGTTCATTGATTTAATAGTCCTCTCTGGTACAAGTTACAATATTGTTTCTAAACGAATTTATGTGCGCCCGTAATCCCTTGTAATACAAACATTTAAGATGCAATACGCAATCTGCAAGATTTGATTTTTTTTACAAATTTACGGTTGTCCCATATTGATGTGAATTGTTGTACGTGATTCCAATCTTAAAAAAATCAGGATTAGAATCATATTAATGAACTTAAATATCAGTAAGAGTTTGCATTTTTAATGTAATTTTTAGGCCAAAAACTAGATCAAAAATTTGTCCTTGGCCATCGAAATAATCGCGGTTCCTTATCTTTGTTGTAACGGAATAATAATTTTCATTCGCTAACTACAATAAATTATCGTTGTAATTGATCCGCTTGTTTTTACTGAATGGATGTATTAAACTGCTATTCTAAATTTTTAAAAAATACGTAAACTATCAATCTCGGTAAAATGTTTGGCGGGCTAACAATATGAAATTTTATTCTAAAAGTTGCACATTCGCAGAGTTATAATAAATCTGATATTAAATTAGTGATTACTTATAACTTCAGCAAAAGTTAGAAGCATTTCGATTACATTTGCTTGCAAGCATGCATAAATTTTAAATGTATAAGTGATTGGATTGGAGTGATGGTATAAATGGTATCGAACGCGTGTTATAATGACATGATTGAATCATTATGTGTAATATTTCTGCTGTGAATTCAAAACTTTTTTTAGACCTTTGGTGATTGGTTTCCGTTCGTCAACGAGCAGATAAATTATTACACAGCCAGCGTTGGCAGTTCCTTGAAGCAGAATGGCAATTTAGAAAATTGATGGACATTATGCATTTATTTCTTTGTATATAAACTTTGCAATTGATATCGTAACGTAATTACCCCGTCACACCTTTATAAACTATCACATTGCCTGAAAACTTATGCTTTTAGCATATCAATTTTTGCTGACCAGAACATGCTAAAATTTTGTTTAACGTCTCAATTATTTGTTTTTCTGTACAATCAGTTGCACGCAAAATTAAGTAACCAATTTAGCCAGCCCTATGTGATGCATAAGGCCAGCGTTATCGATGGGGGGTTAATCATTAATTGAGTTGATTTTCATCTTTCTTATAGAGTTACAATAATGCAGTGGATGATTATATTTCATCAACGTTAAAAGTGTCTTCACTTTCCCTTTTAAATTTTTGGTGGATACAGTATTTTTGTCACACTTTATTGACGTTTTGTATTCTTGCCTAATATCCGTAGGTTCAGATGAATGGAAGATTATTATGAATGGAAGAATATCATGGTAGTGCTCTACGTTGTAGAAATATCACAAAATTATCATTTAATTGATTAAAAATTATTCGATTTTGCCTTTATTTTATTGATTTCCAGATATTTCAGTAATGTTATATACGTTATACGTGCATTCTGCTTATGTACATAAATGTCAATATAATAGTAAAATCCTACTAAGCAAATATATTCGTTAACGAATATGGCAGTGTGAGTTTTTGGTGTTAATATACATTTCTTGATAGTTAGATCACTAACATGAAAGGCTAGGATTTTTAAGAATGGTAAGAATGGGCAATGACGTTATTGATAAAACAAATTGTTGGATACATAAGAAATTTTGAGGCGCATGCGAAAAAAAATTGCTTCAATCGTTAGAGATCTTAAAATCAGTGTTATTAAAATTTATTATGTCTTCTCTGCTGAGAAGATATTATTTTGCTAATTGTGTTTTCTTGTATTTCTATTTTTATAATTACTTTGCTTGGATTTTTCTTTGGTATCATTAGTTTACAACCTAACCGTGCATATATATTCTAGATCCTCCAATTTGATTGGAATGTTCACAAATTATAATTATCTTGACAAAAAAATAAACAGCTACCTTTTAATAACAATTGATGATTCTAATCTAGTAAAATACTTCTTCAGACGAAAATCTGATAAAATTGAAACGAATAAATAATTTCATTTCTAATCACATAGCACACATGCAATTGGTTGAACAGGCATTATCATTACGATAAAAAATTAATCATCTTGAAAAAACCTCTCTAATGATGAATAATATTTCGTGGTTAATGAATAAGCAGGAATTCATTTAGGAGCATTTTTACCTGTAAACATAGATAAAAAACAAGTAGTTACTCTTATTTTCTTGTTTATTTGGTTTAGCCTGTCTAGCCGACCGCGTAATGCATGATGGTCGAATCGAATATCTATCATGTTGGTAATATAATACATATGTTTTGAAAAAACTGCAGACCAATTCCGAATGAAAAATGAATTATTTTATCTATTTTTATGAAAAACTTGTAATCAATTTGTCCTCAAACTCAATGTTATATACTGCTCGAAGCTCATATTTACTATAACGACTTTTTAAAATTATTACGAATTAACATATTGTTCTTTAAACTATAAAATACCAATAAAATTTAAAATTTTGGAGGGATATAATTTTCACTCTATTTATAAATTTTAGAAGGCGTAGAGAAAATCCTTTTCTCGTTGTTAACTTTACATAGTAATTAATATGTAGTGATAATTTAGCGAGATTTAAATCCATTTCGTTAGGATGTTAACTTTAATTTTCTTCAATAAAGCTATCATGAAATTATTCAAGTTTATTGAGCATATATAGCATCATTGCATCAGCATCTCATAATTTCTCTGAAGTCATGTATAAACCAAAGGAGTACAGATTTCGTGGTTCATTATAATATAACCTTAGCGCATTATTAAGTTTCAGGATTTTACTGAAACTTTATGAGAATGGGGGGTACGGGACCAAAAAGTCCGTCTGTCCGTCC
>JAQFXM010004702.1:0-16522 GCA_034693345.1 Entomobrya multifasciata
TATCTACTAGAGACTTTTATAGTGTACTACGTACACTAACGGGAATCTAAACCGTGGTGGCTGGCTTTGCTAGTATTTCAATAAAAAGTATCCTCGACTAGGATAAATTAAATACGTGTTAGAAGTAGATAATATAACTTATCTACCAAACTAAAAAGTTTGAATATATTTTTTACCCATATTTAATACAAACCGGAAAATCACCTTCAAAATTGGTCAGGTTAATAAAGATTGTAAGCGAAAAAGGACGAAATCAACTTACAAGTTAAGCCACTCTAGTAAGTTCATTTAATTAACTCGGTTACGATGTTTCATTTCCAAACCTTTGCAGCGATTAATGATTTTGAATTTTTTGAACAAAGCCATGGTTTATTATTTAAACTTTTCCCTAACTAAATCAATTTTTTCGCTTATTACTTTGCTTGTCTTCGTAATTGTCAATTTAAAATATACCAGTATAGAATTTTAAAAGAGTATGTTTATAAAGTGAAAAGTTTTCGGGTTAAACACAGTTATTTGAAAAATAAGGTCCGTTGTATTGACCTAATCAAATTAGCTTTTTAATCCAATGTAAGCTGGAAATCCAACAAAACTCAAAGTTGCATCATATGTTTTCGTTAGAATTTTTACTTGACAACAAAATAAGTTTCGATAGTTTAACTAAATAATCTAAAAGTCCGATTACTTGAAGTTATTTAGTTTCATAACAAATAAAGATTTGTGTGTCCAAATTGTTTTTAAATTATATATTTATTTTGCAAGCTGTTTTGTAACTGGATTTTACGAGGGCAAGAAAACATATTTAACCACTTTCACCAGGACATAGAAAAGTACAACTGGTTTTGCTGACCTTACTTTGTTTTCAGTAGACCTAAATTTTGTTTGTTAGAATTTAATTCCGAAAATAATTTGGAACGCCTACAAATAAATTTGATGCAAATTAGACATTCCTTCAAGCGTCCGCAGATATTCCATTTTCTCTCAAGTTTCATGTCTGATGTCACTAAGTTAAGGTAACAATTAAAACATCGCTTGCAGCTAAAATGTTTACGAAGCGGCTATTCAAAATTTTGGGCTTTCGTCTCCTGATAATGGATAGAGGCTTCTGCACCCCTTTCAAATGGGACCCCAAATCACAACGGCTTGGTTTATCGAGCAATTATACGTTTTGGAACTTTTGCATGTATATGTGCTATCTCGTGTTTTTTGACCTGCTTCTCTCACTTCGAGTTGCCCAAAAGACGATATTTAAAGAAAGCAAAATATTTGGAGAACAAGAAACGAGTGAACAAAATCCTTTGGAGCCAGCCATCCGAGCAATTGATGTTTCGTTTATTGCCATAATTACCTTGGTTTCTTGCGTTTTTCTAGTAAGTTGTAAGTGGAGGAAGGAAATCGTCAATTTCTTCAATGACATGGTTGACGCTGACAAGGAGTTGGAAGGTAAAAATTCCTAGTCCCTGTCCTAGAATTGTCACTAAATTCTAGATTTCGACCTGTTCTTTATTTCATATTTTCAGAAATGTTCACAACACAATTACGTCATGATCCCGAACAAAAACTTATAAGCCAACAAACTGAATTCCTGATTGGGCTGAGTAGCATTTCAACTATAATAATTCCTTTTACTTTTGGAGCCTTCTTCTTCCAAAGCATTGAACCATTGCACCGATTCTTCGTTGAGGTTCTCGAAGTAAAACCGGTATTTGACCTGAAATCCCTTCCTATCTCTCTCTTTGTCATATTTTCAGTCTTTAATTGCGGTAACATTGTTGGTTTACTATTGGCGATTGCCGTAATGTACATTAAGTTTGTAACGTTCTGGGTACCTTGCATTCAACCAAGGTCCGTTACTATTTCTACATGTAAATCTTCAAAGAAATATTTGACAAAACTTGGCTATTTAATGGAAAATCAGCTAATTAAGCTATACAAAGAGCAACAAGTGCTTAATAGCAAATTCAATCAGTTCGTTGCGAATCCCATGATAGCAAATCATCAGTCAGTAATCCAAATTCTCTTTCTAATGTCGTCATTCTGTTGCATTCGGTATTTTGAATTGGTGCTCATTACACCCGGATATCAAATAGCATTCATTACATCTTTTCTCTCAATGTTTGTGGAATTTATGGAAACCAAAATAATTAACGAGGCGGTTAATGGATCTGATTTGCTACGCAAAAAGATTATGATGATGGTACCAAGAAATGAGCGAATTGTCAAAAGCTTGGGGTTTACTTGGAATCTTAAAATTGACGTGGCGTATCCCTACTTTCAAATTGGAAGGTATACATACTTGGAGTTTATGGATAGGAGTGTGACGTTTTTAGTGGATATGCTGATGGCAGAAGATGGCTAATTGGTTTTTTGTCATGCATAAATATTATTCAAACGTATGTACGATTTTAACGATAATGGATATATTTAAGTTATTAAGCTGAATTATTTATTTGTGAGATATTGGAAATTAGTTATCTTTATAGCTTCGGATTGTGGATTTACATCTTGTTGAAATAGTTTGGTTCAACTAAATGTAGCCAATCATTTATAAGATATGTTATTTTGTGCATTGGTTTTAGCCACTTCTTCATTGAAAGGGCATGATTCATCTGCATGATAACAACAAATGCCCAATTTCGTTTGAGTGCAAGTAAAAAGTTCAAATCTTAAACGAATACTTGTACTTCACTTAAACTTTCCATTTTGTAGATAAATACAACAATCAAGTTTTCGATGAATTTTTAATCTTCAATTAATATGAATATTATGTATCCTTTCTTTTATTTTTTCAAATACACATACATAAACATGTGTACAATAGTGATAGCTACTTATTCATAAATAAAGTTTATTTTATGCTTGATTTGTTTGTATTGTCCAAGATTTACGTGTATTACTATTAAAATTAAGTACTTTACCCACATACAATTTACATTCATACAAAAATAGCCAGATACAACTATGTATATGTATATTTGCCAATGCCAAGGCAGAATATTTTCAAATAATACAAATTACTTCGTTCAAATTTGCGAGATGACAATTGAACTCTGAACCATTTGGTACTTATCATAGTATTTTAAGCTACTAATAATGATATATGATCGCACTTTCAAAATATGTATGCACAAAATTTATCTTTCATATGAAGATATTTTAAATTTTGGTACGATGCACGTTTCATATTCTTAAAGGACGAACAACAAAGAAGCACTATACTTTTCATAGAGGATTTAAAATATATTTAGTGACAAAGAATTTGGAACACAAAATTACTGATTCAAAAGGAAACACCAAGTAAATATTCCTGCACCGTTGACAAAACGTAGCTACAGTTACACGCAACAATTTTTACAATAGTACAATAAAAAACTGGCTAGTAATCAGTGGTTCAGCATAAACTTCTCTAATTTGCTAGGTGATTACCCATTTTTCTGTCTACTTAAAAAGATTCTATATAAAACTGTTTAAACTGGTCAAGGTATATTCGGATATTTTGCCCGAAAGCCAAAAATGTGACACGTAGCATTTTGTAGATATTTCATATTTTAGCTGGTGCCAGGTCAACTTATTGTTAAGGGCAAAATTAATAAGTACTTTAAAAAGTTTTGTCTATATAAATGGGTATCTATAGAAGAGAAAAACCATTTTGATAAATATTTATTGAAGTTATTATTTCATGAATAAAATGGTAGCTGCTTTGAAATGTATACGCAAAAATTCCATTGGTATAGTTATTTTTAACAGCAACAGAATCAGCAAAATATAACAAAGAAACTCAAAAGAATATTACAAGAACTGGCTAAATATAGACTAATAACATGCATTTTATACCATATATATTAAAAATGATAACATAAAGTATTAGTTGATTCAAGTTAGCTTTCCAACATCCTTCAAATAACTTCTTTGCCTACATGTAGTAAATGTTTCTTTCAGAGAAAGCTAGAAATTATACGATTTCAAAACATTAGAAAATGACACCGTCCGTATTTTTACTTATATCAATCAGTGTATGTCCCTCAAGTGATTCCCTAGATTTACTTAAGTTATACTTTCCTAAGTTTATTGAAAAAGGAGACGATTTTGTACTATATTTTTATGGAAACATATCTCCATTCAGGAGCCACAATAATGGCCATTTTATTCAACAAATATCTCTCTCGAGTAACTATCACTCAAACCGTTTGCATTACCGCTTACATCGATATGTGATTCCAAATAACGTAATAATAACGTCGTATTTTCAAGCGAAGGATCTCTCATATGAAGCAGTGCTCAGGACCTTTAAAACTCTCTTTTTCGCAACGAACACCTTGATTTTATACATAGACGACAAAAGTGAACATAAATTTGGTGTCTTTGATTGTCTTAATGAAGAAATAAACACACCTTTTTGCCAAACTTTCCAAAGGATCATAAATGCGCCCTCTTTTAAAGTTTTTCTAACATTTTCAGGTTTTGGTGTGCTTTATAAAGCAAACGTAGTTTGCAATAACTATTGTAGCAACCATACGAACTTAATTAACAAAACACTTTTGAATGACCTAATACCTTACAAGAATGCAATACTTAAACTACACAAACGTTACTTTTGGTCAGCAAATGGTAAAGACGTACAAGCGAAAATAGCATATTCCAATTCTAGATTTATTATCGAAAGTCGGAAAAAAGATTTTTCATGTGACAAGGCTTACAAAGAGCGTAAGTACAAGTTGTTGAAGATCGCTCAATATTGTTGGGCCAAACAAATGATGGCTGGCGAATTAGCAAATGTTCACAATCTTACTTATACTGAAGAGGTTGCATTAAATCATTACAATTTCATTGCAAATGACATAAAAACAAAATTTAACGCTGAGTGGTACGAAGGAATGTATCTTCAATATTATTCTGGATACAGTTATCACTACTGTGCAAATTCCAAAGCACGAAATAAAACTTCTGACTTAGGATACGATACGTGGATTAAACCCATGGATACGAAGTCATGGACTTTGATACTTGTGGCTTGGTTTGTTGTGGCGTTCTTTTACACTCTTCAAATTAAATGGATTAAATGGAGTATTAAACTGGCAATTTACAAATTTAGCACAAAAATGTTGGACACATTTTATTTAATGTCTTGTTCCGGAATTGATGATAAACAAAAGGGTTGTTTCGTCACACTATTGACTATTTGTAGCTTTCTGTTTTGGGAATTGTATCAAAACGAAATTACTGGACTTACCATCGTTGAACAAAGGGTTGAACCGTATAGCACGATTTGTGAGTTTTTGGCTGCTGGATATCGATTGAATGGGAATCCAATAAATGAAATTTTGTGCGAGGGTTACACGGTTTCATCTAACAGTTTTTACAATCATTCAAGGGAAGGGAAGCTGTATTCTGAATACATTGGTGAGAGAGTTGGATGGCTGATCCAAGCTCATTGGAATTTATGGTTTAATCATAAATTTTCAGCGACGGAAGGGCGTCGATTTAACACTGATTATAAATGTATGTATGTGAAAGAAGAGGTTGCCGTTGAGCCCTGGTTCCTCGTAATTTCAACTAATAACCAGTTTTGGATGCGGCAAACAGTGGATCGTATTCATCAAGGTGGGCTCATGTCAAAATGGAATGATTTGGCTTTTCACGCGGAAATGAACCAAGATAAAGAAACTTTTGTAGAACCAGCTACTGATAAGATCGCGGATTCTATCAAAAGACGTGAATTGTGGTCAGTGGTACTTTTGTGTACACTTATTCATTGTGTTTCAGTATGCATATTGGTTTCTGAACTTATAGCTACAACTTACAAGGTGTATTCTAAGGAAGTATGGTTTTGTATGCAAAGTTTCTCATTTCATTTGGAACGTCTAAGCTATGGGTTTTTTATTTGCAAAACGACAATATGGAACGTTCTCATGAGAAACGAAACATAATGTATCAAGATACTAGGAATGAGTGTTAACGTTAGAGTGGTTACATTTAAAACAAAAGCATTGAAATCACGGAATTTATACAATTTAACCTTTACAGTAATATATTAAAAAAGAGTAGCATGTAAAGTTATGATTTAAGAAATAAATTCGTTGTCATGTATATCTTACGCGTTTGTTTATATTGTCTTATTCTTTCATTTTACAAATGCCCAGTTTCATCGAATTTCAAAAACTCTAATTATAAAATGTTAGGGGTATTCGTGAAATAAAGTTGTCCTGAAATTAATTTGAATTCTGTGCCTACGATGGTATTTGTCTTCTATATATAAAGTGTAAGCAGCTGCGAAGTATTCTTGAACGTGAAAATAATTCAGGTTTTTGTCATTTTTAATATTTACTTACGTAGTATGCTAGTAGATTACCCTATTTTGTTCAGTGATTTTGTTTTGAAGATTCGTTTAAATTATCCATAGTAGAATCAATAAGAATTGTCTACATTAGTTTGACGAAAACCGGGTGTTTACAACAAACTAGTTTCTTCGAACTAATCTTCAAAGTACTTAAATGTTTCTGCTTTACATGAAATGTAACTCAAGTAAATTTTTGTGACGGGAAAGATAGTCGGTTTCATCCAGCCACTTTTTAAATACTTAACGCTGTAGAAAGTTTTTAATATTAAACCTGTACATGATAAATTATAAATAAAATTCCCTTTCATCAAACTAAATGTTTAAAAAAATGAACATATTTTTGATACTTTTGGTAGCTTAATTTTAACTGAACAAATTTCGCAGGAAACAGTCCATGAATTTGTTTGTAAAAGTTTCATTCGGCACGGTCACTAGTCTAAGTTCTTGACTTTGTATGGTATAACGTAAAATATCTTACATATAAGCCATGCTTTTACAAGCATATTATGCATGCTAATTGTACATAAACGTCGCCGGTATTTTACATGCAAACATTTAACGGGCATTCGCATCTATCCGTAAATTAAATGCTATGCTGGCATGAAAAATTGCGACAAGTACGCATATATGTCCATAAGTATTCACCTTGTTTTATCACATGGTGAGGTCTAACTTTAAAATAGATCATACTACAAGGCAGGCTTTGGAAAAACCGGTTTTTAGTAAATTTACTTCACTTTGGTGCAATCTTGCCTTAAGATTTAATTACATATCATATTTGATAAAAGAAAGAAGTTTAATAATTTTAACTCCAGCATTTTCTGGAATAATCTTTCTTAAAAGTTCGTTCTGCAAATATCAAGCAGTACAAAATATTAATAAGTTTTAAAGGTGGCAATACAAGAGACGCTTGTAAATTTAAGTCTTACAATGCACACCAATTACTTAGAAAGTAACCAGCTTTCATGGTAGCTTTAAAACGGTAAATTTTCTACCTTCAAGGAGGACTTAATAAAGCTCTTGCATACTTTTCACATAATTATATACTGATAACATGGTATGAATTTAATTGGGTTCCGATAAAACTTCATTTAATTACACACGTTCCATCGCAAATAGTTTGCGATTGTAAGATACCATAGAATATCTTTAGTTTTTACCTCATATGTAATTATTAAATATAGGGAATATAATTGTCATCCGTCTAAAATTCTCGGGTTTGTCCCCTTTTCCAGAAATAAAAATCCCCTACAAATAAATTACGCAAATTGGTTTGTCCCCTAATTATTTATTAGAATTAAATTACCTCCTCATCCAAATTTACATTGTTTAACAAAATGTAGTCAAATAATTCAACGATTTTTTGAGTTTTTTTAGACGACCAGGTCCACGTTTCAATCCTAATCCTCCCATCTAAGACTAGCTTTTCCAACAAAGTAGCTAGACCAATTGTGTGAAAACATACATGATTTTGAAAACTTCAGCACAAGTGCATACAAACAAGTGCATACAAAAACGGGGGCATATTCAGATTCATATTAAAAGCTTTGATGTTTCAATTTCGCTTTCTACGAAATCCTTAAAGCTAGCCCATATTTTAGCGTGTAGAACTTATTTATTCAGTAGCCTCAGACGCTGTGATGCAGCCTCCGTCACAAAGCTTTCTTATCAATGTTTCCTGTAACTTTTTGCATGAAACGTTAGTAAAATGTTGTTTGAAGTAGTAACTATAATTCTAGAACATTCCACGACCACATTTTTTGCTCTGTAGTCAGTCCATAATCAACAGGTTTATGGTTCTTGTGATTAGCGCCGTTTGTTGTGTAACCGCAAGTTCCATTTGGTAAAACCTTTTTCTCAACTTTGCCGGACATTTTAGTACAATAGTCAATGCGTTCACAATTTTTTTTAGAAAACGCGTCTCTTTACACTTCCATTCAATTTCTGAGACCTCATCTGATATGTCAATATCTTTCCATTTCAAACGCCTTCTTCCACGTTATTAAAGATTATTGTCATATGAATGTCATTATCCTGATACATGAACGTTTGTACACATAAACTTTGCTTACAGTGTATTTCTACATTGAAGAATTATTCGAAGAAGAGCGTTAACACGGTCGGCTATAAACTTGGCATTTTCATTAAGTCTAGCTTGTAATTTTAAGAAATATTTTTAGCGAACAAACACGTGTGAGGAATTTATTTGGTTGAGGATTTATGAATGTTTATTAGTGAGCAACCATGTCATAAAAGGGAACAAACAAATTGTATGCCTTAAGTATATACTTGGTTTGTTGGTTTTTTGAACTTGTAGATAAATTTTCTACCTATTACTGCTACATTCTACTGGTAAAGTTTTATTTTTTCTTAAGATTTTTTACGTAAAGTTCCATTTTTAAAATTTGTAAATTTGCCTTTATAGCAATTTTTAAATTAATAACGTATATGCTATGAAACCATTTTGGTTACTAATATTCTCACTAGGTGTACGTCCTGCTAGCAATTCCCTAGAATTATTCGAAAAATATTTTCCTACGTTGGTTGAAAACGCAGACAAAATCGTGCTATATTTTTATGAAGATAATTTTCCTTTTACTGTCCACAAAAGTAAACATTTAATTCAACAAACAGTTTTTACAAGTAATTATTCGATACCTTTTCAGTATAGGAACTATCGACACATCATGCCAACTAATATAATTGTAACACCATACTCCCAAATATACGAAAATTCAAAACAAACAGTGTTTTTGACATTAAAAAATCTTTTTATCGCTACCAGAACTGTGATATTATACATTAACCTTGGAATAGACCTCCAAAACCGTACAAGTAATTGTCACAATGATGGCACATACAAATACACACCTATTTGCTACATTTATCGTCGAATTATAAATACGCCATCTTTCAAAGTGGTGTTGACGTTTTCCGAAATCGGTGACATTGTCAATGAAACAGTGCTTTGTAACGGCTACTGTTTAAATGAAAATATATCGCATATCTTTATCAATATTGTGAGTAACAATCAAAATGAAATACTTCAAATGCACAAAAGGATATTCTGGAATGCAAAAGGTAAAGAAATTCCAGTGAAGGTACCATACACAAACCAAATGTTTTTACTAGAAAGCCAAAATAAAGACTTTTTATGTGACAAGGCATATAAAAGCCGTGTATACAAGTTAATGGGAAGATCTCGATTTTGTTGGGCAAAACAAATGATGGCAGCTGAATTAGCCAAAGTTCATAACATAACTTTTATTCATCGTACACATGGTTCACTAAATGACCACAATTTAATTACAAATGACATACAAACATCATTCAATGGTGAGTGGTACGAAGGCATGTATCTTCAATACTATTCCGGTTACAATTACCATTATTGTACGAACACTAAGGCAAGAAATAAAACTTCTTATTTAGGATACGATACATGGATAAAACCTATGGATACAGAATCATGGACAATGATGCTAATAACTTGATTTACTGTCACTTTATTCCACACTCCAAGTTTGAAATGGAACAGTATGGTGGCCTTTATGTATGAATTCACTTCCAAATCGGTAGAAATATTTTATTTGTTGTCGTGCTCTGGAATCAATGATCAACGCAAGGGTTATTTGTTTACATTATTATCTATCACAAGTTTTCTCTTTTGGGACTTATATCAAAAGGAAATTGTTGGACTAACAATTGTTGAAGATAAAATTGAGCCATTTGGTACAATGTGTGAATTTTTGATGTCTGGATACAGATTGAAAGAGAGCACGATTAGTAAACTTTTTTGTACTGGTTTTAATACTTCTTCAAATGAAATTTATTATCAAGCAGACAAAGACTTATCGGATTATGAAAAAGTTAGTGAGAAAATTGGATGGAAAATACAAGCAAGGTGGAATTTGTGGTATGGATTAAGGGATGAAGCGTTATATAAAAACAATTATGGCCCTGGCTATGAATGCATGTATGTGCAAGAGGAGGTCAACGTGATGCCTTGGTTTCTCGTAATTTTAACAAATAACAGATTCTGGATGATTCAAACTGTTGGGAGAATACACGAAGGTGGATTTATGTCAAAATGGAATGACTTGGCATTCCATGCAGAAGTTAATCAAAATAAGGATACGTTTGTGGAACCAGCTATTGAAAGGGTAGCTGACTCAATTAACCGAAAAGATCTATGGTCTGTGGTGCTGTTATATTTGCTGATTAATTGTGTTTCTTTACTTATATTTGGGTTTGAAGTGATGGTGAGAATTTGCAAAATGAGTCATGAGGAAATTTTGTTTTACTTGAGACAATTCGAAACACAATGTCAACATTTTTATATCATATTTTATCAGTTGATTTTCAAAGTACGAACATACTTGGTCTGTATAAATAACTCATTTCATTCTATCTAAACATGCGTACTTAGTAAAACTTTGGATAATATTAGGGAAAATTATTTAACTGTGCATTGTACACTAAGCGCTGAACAAATAAACTAAATGCTTATATACCTAACTACACAATTGATTAACTATATATTGCACGCAAACGATATCAGTTTAATTCATGTAATTTTTAGATTGGTAAATAACCCAATGAATGAAAATTCGGTAAGTGCCATGTCCATTCTCATCATAACTCAAATTCAAATCTGCTCCAATAGTTGGATAATCGTTATGTTGTCGTATTTTGTTTTGTGAGACTGAAGGAATGATTAGCTTATGTATATACAGCAAAATAAAATAGTAAATCCAACATCAGATAAATATATGTCACATACTTCATGTATATTGTGACATTAGTTTTTAAAATACATCTTAGAAACTGCAGATTGGCAAGCCTAAAACTAAACGGTCACAATGTCTTCAGTCTGTAAAATATTGATTCAAGATTTGGTAATTCACAATTTGTTAGAATCAATTCTTTTAAAATCTAAAATCACTGTTTGTTCACATAGTGCTCAATTTAAAGATGCCAATAAATGTGCCTAAGTATTTCATGCATCATATTACTGATTCAAAATATTTAAATTCATCATTATTTTCGAATTTCAATAAAATATAATATATTCTTTATTAAGACTTTTTACAATTATTCATTTCTAGGAATTTCTCGCAATAATTAATAGACAAGTTACTATCTCTTAAAAATTAAAAATTTGACCATCTCTGAATAGCCATAGTTTTACCCTTCAGTTCATAACTAGCAGAGCCTCCCATCACCTTACTTTTAATAATGATAAATTCTTCCATATTCATAAACTTTTGGAATATATTACTCTCATTAATTTTCTCCTTGTAACCTAGAAATTTAATATTCTGCTTCTCTCCAAACTCGCCATACTCGTCCAAATGTCGATAAAGAACTGCTCCATCCTCACCATTATTATTATACCGAATCACAATTTTTTCCAAAGTATTCGCTGCAGGCAACAAGAAATCTAAACAGAGTGCAGCTTCATCAAAAATCGTAATTCTCTCCAATACTGGAAAGTTCAGCCTCCACTCGAACGTTTCCTTTAAAACCAATTCTCTTTCAACTTGATTCCTTGGCAACGGCATTTGCAATAATAACTCAGTACACGACTCCTTATCCAACTTTTTCTCAATCGCTTGAAAAACTCTAGACCACGGAAAAAATTCAGCTGTCTGATCATACCAAAAATGAAACTGTTCCAATTTTAAGTTAAATGGACAGCTTTCAAATCTTTCAAAATCTGCTACCGAAGCGAATGCCAAACTTAATATTTCTAGATTAGGTAGTTCCTTTCCTTCCACAAACAAATTATAATCTTGATGAAAATCCTTTCGAAAAATCTCCAACTGTCTGACATCAACCCGATTTTGGTCTATCAACTGATTAAATATTGGAGTAGGCAAGTTCATCGTTGAAAGGAATTCCAAATTTACAAACTTTGAAAGTGGATGTTCCCTAATTTCTTCAGTCAATGCTTGGATTTCCTCTTGAGTTGGTTGTAAAATTGGTTGGATATCCAAAGGAATGTTTTCTTCATCTTCACCTGCTTGTCTACTGTACAAAATTCGAAACACCCGTAATCTCGGACAACGCTCAACAATATTTCGAATTATTGTATAGAATTCTACAAGCCTATTAACATCCTGTTCTTGTTCTTGAACATCAGGTTCAGCAGGAACGTAGAAATAATACAAGCAAAAGTACCAAATTTTCTCTCCATATTTTCGTAACAATTCCATAATACTCGGATGTACATTATTGCCATCATTATTACGATAATAATGTAACTGAACACATCTTCCCAAAAATGGATTCTTAATCGGACGATTTGTCACAGGATCAAAATGAGTTGGGTCAAAATGAGCTAGAAATTCCTCTGCACCGGAGTCTGCTCCAAATTGGTCGGCCGCCCAGGTTTCAAGATGTTCGTCTTCAGTATTTGATAAATCCATTTTCATACAGAAATGCCCAGTTTCGTGGTCGTCATGAAGACTTTCAATAGCTGAGTTCCAAGCTTTACAAACAAGCCTACATTTCCAAAAGTTTGTCATTGGGTTGATTTCTGGTTTGTTTGGTGGGCGATTCCATGTAATGCTGTTTGGATTGGTTTCCTTGTAAGATTCATCCAATGTATCTTCATCTTGATAATATTTAGATAATATTGAAAATACTTTGGGAAGCACAACTTCGTTGTATCGTTTTTTAGACAGCAAGTTTCCAAAATAGGGGGAAGCGCTGGAAACATCTGTTATGTCAGTAATGGTTTTAATTTTTGACATAACCTTTTTCCAAACCTATCAAATAAAAATAAACGTTTACTAGTAAACCAATTACTTATTCATTCGATAAATAACTTAGCATTTCAATTTAAATAAAAGAAACTAACCAAATCAGGAAAAAAAATATTTATGTCAGTTAGATGACATGTTTCTTGTTCCAACTTTTTAAGGTCCTTATCTTCATCGGTCTCGATGTCTTCATCCTTTTCAATATTGACTGCCTCTGCAGACGTACTTGGTAAATTTGGAATGTTACTGTCACATTCCTCAATCTTTTTCCTTTTAATTTGTTCTAATGATTCTGAAGTCTCGACAACAAGTTCCCGTTTCTTTGGACCTTCCATTTCTATTCAGTCTTCTAAGCTGCAAAATAATAGACAACTAAAATGTTTTACAAGTTTTAAACCTTCTTGTCAGTAACTTTAAATTTTACAACAGATGTATTTTAATTTTGTTTCAATTCTTACCAATTCAATTAATTAAAGTTGTGAGAATAATTTAACTTTACTAAACTCGGTTGAAATAATCAAGAGCAGTGAAAAATGTAAACAAAAAGTTTGTACAGGAGCTAAAGCTAAAGTGAAAAGTAATGCAAGTGACTACACTAAAAGTGAGCTAGTGAGCAGGCAGAGACGGATAGATCAGCTGGTGCTGAACGTTTGATTTTTGTAGCACAAAGTAGCATTTTTTGGAACGTAGGGATGAAAAAAAAAGTATAATAAAAAATAAGCTTATTTGTGCTTACTTACCATTCTGCAAGACAGTTACAATAGAGTTTATACTGTTGCTTTGAAAATAACTATTTTTTGCATAAATAGACTACTTTCGTTTTTTTAAATCGGGCATATTTGTATCATAAATAATGAAGTAGAAGAGCTTCGTTTGAAAATTTGTAAGTAATAATTCATTTTTTCTGTCTCGATCTTACAGCAAGAATAAAAACCTTACATATGCCATTAGAGTAAGTCGTTTGATATTAAGATTAGTAATATTCAAATATGCGCAAATGGTTCACTCTTTGATTTTCAATTAAGATAAATCAATACAAATTTTTATGATGACAGCTATACACTAGATTTCACGACCATAAGCCTAGCTAATAAGTGCACCACCAATATTGTACGACTAGTTCAACTATCTACGTTTTGCAAGTCTTCTGTAGTATTGGCATTGCATGAAATATAAATCGTAATGGAAAGAGCAAATTGCTTGTACGACTAAATTATGAATTCGCATTTAATGATAAATTTGTAACCTTTTTGCAGACCAAGATAACACAGTAGTTTTATAAATGACAAATTGTAAGAGATAATCTAAGAGAAAGTGTACGTGTACACTAAAAATTTAACGTAACCATATTTCAACATCAGTGGCAACTATTGAATACGTTGATGGGACTTAATATCTTTGCACCATGTTATTAGTATATGATCAATGTTAAAGTCAGTTTGTTACTTGTAGATTCGGAACTTATTCCGAACGTTTAAAGTTTTTAATTACCCTCAAAGAAAGTTTTTAATTACCCTCAAAATGGTAGCAGTTGTTATTAGATTATATAGCAAACAGTTAACAATAATTTAGAACCCCTTGAGTATATGACCAGCTTAAGGTATAAATTTCGTAAAAAGTAAAGACTAAAATATTTTACATTTATGATTTTGTTTTTAGATTTTTATAAATTAATTCTTGCATCATTTTTTTGTTTGGAAATAGATTTTTCAGCTCAAATGACTCAAAATTCAAAGCGAAACCCTTTTTTACGATTCGAAATTCTGACATAAAACAACGTGGAAACGTAGTTCTTCTATAAGCTAGAAAAACATTTTCTCTTAAATACATGCTAGGCTGATGGGAACCAAATTGCATTCATTTTAATCTCTAGTGGATATTGACATATGTTTAATATTTGAAGTATATTTACCGATATCAAATTTACAAATATTTTTCCATGCTTCCACCGATACTCCCAACACAAATTGTTCTGCTTTTTTCCTTGCACTTGGGATTTCCCTACCGTTTATCTAACATCTTCAAAGACCATTATTTCTAAACTTCAGCTTTTGTAATTGATAAGTTTGTTTCGTAAATTGTGTCGTAAAGTCTTAGAAATATTTTATTAATTGTTTTCAAAAAGGCGGCATTTCACATACATTGGCAAATATTCTTGCATTGAACATCAATTTAAGCATTGTATAAAAAGTACTTACAGAGCTTAATAATTGCAGATCGGCTCGTTTCAAGGGGAAATATAGAAGTTCTTCAAAAAGTTTTAGCACAAATATCTTCCCTGGTATTTTGATAAATACGATATTTTATGACAAACGAAAAAGTCCCATATTTAGGGAAACTTTAGCATTTACTAGTGAAAAAAGTTAAAACGTAATTTTACGTTTTAGCAAAACATATTCCTTCGTTATATAGAAATAAATAACTTTGAACCATATCATTAGATATGGATCACTTTTCAGCCAATTTTGTTTGGAATTTCTGCTAAAATAATTACTCATGTACATGCAATTATTATAAAGTACTTGTAACTACAGAATTTTGCTCAAAAATCCATACCTTTTATTCCTGTTTAGGTCTTCGCAGTTTTTATGTCGCTTAAAACAAGCACTAAAGAATCTGAGGCATAAAAACGTTCTCATTGAATCAGAATTTTAAAATCTCAAAACATGGTATCATTGAAAGGCTAAACAGTACAAAAAATGACATCGTTTAAGTTTTTAATCATATCAGTAGCTTTTTCTTCTGTAAGCAATTCATTTAACTTATTCGATAAGTATTTCTCGGCGTTAATTTACGAAGGTGATGATGTCGTAATATATTTCTACAAAGATGTATTTCCATTCAAAACCGAAAATAACGGAAATTTCATTCAACAAACAATACTAACAAGTAATTATTCCGGAGGCGTGCAGTACAAATTCAACCGGTATATTACACCCGTAATTATAATAATAACGTCGTATTTTCAACTGTTTAGTGTTTCAAATCAAACAGCGTACAAAACCTTACACAATCTCATTACCGCAACTGACACAATGGTTATATATATTGGCGACAGTGGGCAAGATAAAATTCAGGAAAAGATTTGTCAAACTAATTCTACGGATATATTGTGCAAGGGGTACTTGACGATCATAAAAACGGCATCTCTCAAAGTAGTATTAAAATTTTCAGAATTCGGAGTATTAACTGAAATAACCACGATTTGTAACGACTATTGTTCAGATCATATATTCACACAAAATCAGTCAATTTCTAACATTTTACAGCACAACAAAAAAGGACTACTTGACATTCATAAGAGCTTATTTTGGTCAGCCCACGGAAAAGAAATATCTTCAAGAATTTCACATTCAAATCATAAATTCCGTAAGGAAAGCCAAAACAAAATTTTCTCCTGCGACCTGGCATACAAAAA
>JAQFXM010004703.1:0-16521 GCA_034693345.1 Entomobrya multifasciata
TTACCAACAATTAAAAAATAGCCTGAGGTATTTTTAATCGATTGTCAGGTCAGTAGTTAAAACTAATTTGATTTTTTTACATGGTCCTGACTCACGTGAATGAAAGCCAATAAACTTTACAATAATTTTTTTCCCTTTCGGCACAAGGAAAAAAAATGAATTGAATTAATTATACATATTTTTGAAGAACAATTAATACGTATGTCTGATTAAAACAAAAATGTTGCCAGTACATTAAATGTACTCAATAAACTTTTTTTCTTATTGAATGTTTTATTTGATAAAATTCCTTGAAGCTAAACACCTTTTTGCTTTTGGTACTTGACAATGAAACGTGAAATGTTGTATATGTACAAGTAGGAGCTATGCAATCCTTTGGTTTAGTGTTTTAGTGAGATTGGCAGGTGTGCTGCTTCTTAACTTTAAAAAAATCCTAAATGACTTGTTATTGACAGAGATGTCTTGCAGTGCCAGAAGTGCTACCTGTTTTAATTGTAAAATTAAGACTTGCTTTTCTCTCTCTCTCTTGATTCTTTTAAGATAAGTTGATCATTTAAGATGATCTCTGGGAGTTGGTTCATCATCTCATCTCAGATTCATGTAAGAGGCGCAGTCGGTTTCATTTATTTTTTCGGAATTTTGGTCAGTAGCCAAATGAACACTTACAGTCAAATATAAAAATGACCAAAATGGGTAATATATACGAAGCATATAAGGTAGCCAAAACCAAGAGACCATCATGGGGAAAGTCAAGTCATGAGACAGTAATTCTCAAATGCTGAAATGAAATATTATCGATTTCAGGAGAATTTATAGACTAATTTAGTTTTAAATTTGAATTGTATATCAATTTTTTAATTTTGTTAATTTTTTCGTATCTACTGTTTTAGTCCTTTTTATAAATTTTGTACTATTTATATTTCGATTCAAGCTCATATTTTTTGTATTTTGTACCTGTGCCATATAAGCGGCGAAACTATTTACTCTACAATTGCTGCAATTACGTATTCAGATAGATTGAATCCATAAGCTTCTTGTATTGTATGAAAAGAAGAAAATTGCCGGAAAGAACAATAAGAGCGATTGGGGACAATAAAAAATTTATTAGGCAACACAACGATCCTAGGATTTTAAAAAAATATGTGGAAATCTCACTGCATACATGGAGCATTCATAATTCCATTAGCAGCTCCAATTAAAAGATAACCAACTAGTCAACCTTTTACCCAACAAAACCTCAAATCTTCAACGAGGTCAGCAAAGAAACGCTGCCTATTTAATATGATATTTTAATATGTGATTTTGTGATCCTATCATGTATCAACATAACGAATTCTAAAAAAATGTATGTGTGTTTGGCCAATCATTAGATCATGATACCTTCATCAATGCACGTATTTTTAAAGGTCAAGTTGAAGATAAGAAGATATTATCAATAAAAATACATGTGCATTTTTTATGAAGTTGTTATTCATGCTACAATTTTAATACTTTGTCGACGATATGATGAGTTGGGGGTTGACGCTTTTATCAAGTTCACATTTCTCAGCCACATGCAACATTAATTTTCATTCCAGAAAGCAACAATTCTAACAAGCACATTACTTCACACTTCCTGGTGATGAGCTAAAGAGGATTGAACAGGTCTACTTACTTTCGTCATCAACTCGATCTTTGGTGTAATTATAATTAGAAAACTATCTTTAATCACGTGAGCTCAACCAGAACCTAATGAGCACGTGTACCTCGTAATTATGAAATCGCTGTACTTTGTACATCTATATCTATGTTAAGTAAAGACGATACATTAAACCTTTAATTAAAATCTCAAGTTCCAAAGGTAAGAGATGAGAAGTAATGCATTCATAAAATAAGTGATGCAAGGTATATTACTGATAACTGATCCAGTTTCTGGTCAAAGAAGCTATGAACACGTTTCGTACATAGGTCAAGATTTCTCAATTTTTAAAAATATGAGGATTTTTTAAAAATAAGCCTCTGTTATCCTTATCAATTATTGCAAGCCCAAAGTACATTTCTTATCAGGTTCATCAGTCGAGACCTGTACACTTTTACACATCCGTGTCGTGTACGATCGTACGCGTAATAAATTTTTTTATTCGTTTTGGCAAGAAAAACTGAAAATATCGCGTCACAAATCTGAAACTGACGCCAAATATAAAATCAATCTAATTTATAATTTAGTATTTTCAGTTTTCTTTCTTCTGGCACCACGCCATTTTACTCTGAAAACGATTATGACCTCTCTAATTGTTTTTCTCCAGATGCACCGCCGTATCAATATTATCGAGTGTAATGATATGGTTCATCGGTATCCTTTTACCAGCACATCATATTTTTGTTCCAAAACACCAAATTAAAACGGGATAATTGCTCAGGTGAAGAGCGGCTTGAGAAGACTTTACAAATTGTGTGAAAAGATATCCGTAAAAATGGTGTGTGAAACAAATTACGATTTTGTTCACACAACTTACACTATTCATCATATCAGTTTTATTGTATTCAGATTCACCAGAAAATGATTATTTGATCACAAAAAAAAATTACCAAAATTGCAAATAAAATGTTTTCTCCATTTTAATTTCATCCCTTCCAAAAATCATTATTAGCCTTTTATAAAATTTGCACGCAATGCAATCCAAATAATATTCGCTGAATGACATAAATACCCACAGCTTTACTAAAACTACATCTTAAATCACTAATTATCCAAATGCTTTCCACATAACCATTTTCAGCTATTAAACCCTCTGTATAACCATACTTTACACATGTTATACAATGTTTCAAACCGGCTTTCCAAGCCAAGTAGCAAATTATCTTTTCAAAAAGCGATACCGCAAAATATTCCATAAAAAATGTTACTAACAAACACAAATTTGCTTTCTTAAATATCAGAATGTAAATGAGGAGCATCGCGTCTCATCATATTCCTCAGCTGCAGGAATCAAGACTCCATTAAAAACTCAAACAACCAGTCTACAAGATGATATAATAATCACCACCACCACCACATCATGTTACATTTCACATCACATCACGATTGCTGTTTTTGTGTCTAGAAGCAACAAATACTATTCTTATTGTTTTTCCATAAAAATCATCATCACATGGCCAATGAGCAACAAAGGGTACATATAATTCAGCCTGTAACAGAAAACAGGACAGGTATAGTAAAGTAAGTGTGTAATGCTGGTTTTGGTGTGTAAAAAGTCTGACGTGTGTAAAAATGTTTTTTAGCATTCAAAATTGCTTATCCTTTTAGAACGTACGTTTGTGCAGTCTCTTTGTCCGTAAATAAGAAGATGATGATTAGCATTTTGATTGCCGGTTTTCAATCTCATATTACTTATTACAAAAAGATGATGGTGGTAATGATGATGATGACGATATAAAAATATAGGTATAAAAGGATGTAACCAAAAAAGAGGATGAGTAGAACAAAAACATTTACAAAAAAATGCAAATGGCCAAATGGGTAATAATACGTAGGGTACATATGAATACGCAATACTACTACATATGACGTGTTTCTCTTAGATTATCTATTATCGTAGTAATCTTTTGTTCGTCTCGTCGTAGTAAAAATCTGATCTTGTCTTGGTCATGGCCGTTGGTTAATTTTCTTAGAAGGCTTGTCGTGTTCTTCGAAATAACTCCAAGTTATCATCATCTTCTCATCATTTTTTTAGGAGTTCCTTATATACATGCTTATATGGGAAAATTAATGGTTAGAGGAGTTTTTGAGAGAGACAAGCCCAGACCTTGGTTAAGTTAGTTTCAAGTACGCAATGTCAAGATTATCATATTGTACCACAAAATGTTAACTTTCCCCTTAAGATAAAAAAAATCATGTCGTGTCAAAAAAGATGTAAGATTTTTTAAAGGTATGAGCATTAATCCATTTACCTGCAAATAAGGCAATGCGATTATATATATAAACGCTCGTGTAAAGCAAAAATACACGGAGAACATTCCAGGAAAAAAATATTTCCATTTATCTGAAACGTGAATGAAAATGAAAGTTTTTAATTACTACCTAATTATAACCAGATAACCATTCTAAAAGGTCTTTCAACAACACTCGACTATTTCAAACAAGAAAAATTCCAAAGTTTAATTGAACCAGATATATTTTTTAAAGAGAAATGTTAATATATAATTAATTATGCATGCTACGCTACGCAGTCATTTATTTATGTCTGTTCCCGCAACTATTTCAGCACACTACTCATTTTCAACTTTTCCGATGACTTGTATGATATTTCTCACTATTCATTTAACATACATACTTTACTCATTAACTCTCTTTCTTGTATTTCCCTATAAAAATACTGGAGAGAAGAACAAAGCGACTCTTTGATGAATGAATAAAAAAATTGAAAACTTGACTTGAGCCTTAAGTAAATTATCTTGTGAGAAAATCTGCATATATCAAAAACATCAATACTATGTATGCAAGATGGGAAACACCTACAACCGCCATGTCCGCCGAATGATAAAAATACCAATATAATAGGTTGTATATCTATAGGTAAATGTACTACATCAAACTTCAATCATCGTCAAATGTAAAAACTCACTGGTACGTAAAAAGAAATTCTGTGAAATAGTATTTCAGTCATATGTACCTGCTTGTATATATGTTACGTTGTATGTATGTATATTATGGAGAAACCAGTTTTCTCAGATAAATTATTAAAAAATCATGTGAGTTGTAAGTTGAGTCAGTTGATGAGTGATAGGAAAAGGGTGGGTAAAGCATGTACTATTCTTTTTTTTGCTTGAAGAAAAACACACAAACAAATACAATTACCTGAGTACATACATTAATATAAGTAATCTCAGGAAAATATGAAAACTCTTTTGCATAAAAGAAGCAATTGTATAAAAATGATTGTTATCCGTTTGCATTTTTTTAATCAGATCGCATCGTCTCGTTCGTTCGTTCAAAAATTCATTTTAGTCGTTGTGTTGTAGGTGTGGGTAATAAAGTGAAGTTGGAGTCAGTCTAGATTGAAAATTAAAAATGCATAATATCAGACCAGACCAGT
The DNA here is from genome assembly GCA_034693345.1 of Entomobrya multifasciata. Taxonomy (NCBI): domain Eukaryota; kingdom Metazoa; phylum Arthropoda; class Collembola; order Entomobryomorpha; family Entomobryidae; genus Entomobrya; species Entomobrya multifasciata. The sequence goes on from JAQFXM010004703.1 coordinate 5,076, forward strand.
ATCGTGATTCGTGATTGTGATGTTGATGATAATTTAACATGATGAATTAAAGTATACTACGTAATCAGAATCACGTAGTAATTTTATTTCTCCACTATCAAAATGGACACAGTCAAGTTCACTCACGTCAACTCTGAGTTTGAGATAATGAACTGGTACTGGAATTTTTTTAAATTTCTGAGTGTTGAATGAACTTTTTCACTTGAATTCACTGGAAATTCCTTTTTAATGCATAACAATATTTGTCTTAATTCTCTTTCTTTACGAATAACACGAAAATACTATGAAAAGATTTACATAAGCTACTTTACTTAAAATTCTAAGCTTTTTTGACTTTGACTGCTAACTTATTTAGGAAAAATGTGACACAAATCTGTGTTTAATTTATGCAAATACATAATTCTGTAAGACCACGTGCACAAAAAACAATCCCGGCTATTATAGTATTTTGGTAGTATTTTGCAATTTGCAATGTCAAACAGTCAAAATGACAAGCTACAAAAATCTATGCTACTTAAAATTGCATCAAATCTGATGATGAGAGATGACTCATCAGATTCGGAATTTTTGTAGAGATTACCGCATACCTACTAAAGTCAGTGTACTACTTTAATATTTACATTTCATGAGCAATTTTATTAACTATAGATTAAAGATTAAACAAAAAGGTGGTATGCTACAAGGACTCATATGTATGTATAATATGTATATTCGTCATCGTATCACTCATCATCAAATTAACGAACACGCACAGTCAAGTTGCATTTTTTTACAAGGATATGGCGTGCATAGCTGCAAGATAGAAAAAAATTAATCTGGTTTTTCGTTCTGTGGTGGCGTGGCATGGCCTGGTATTTGGTATACTACTGATTGAATATTTTTTCAGGTAACATATTTTCTTCTATAAAGCAGATGTTCAACACTGATTGTGATTTGATTTCACAATCACAATAGTCACCCTCTGAATGTCAATGTCATCATGTCATTTTTATTAGCATGATGAACTATTTATTCAACTAGCTTACATAAAAGTTCAATACTACCAAACCAAAAACCTGACAGCCTAAAGTTGCATTGCATCTGTCGTTCTCTGTTACCTCTTGTTTTTTATCTATCTACCTGGTTTGCATAAAATAATTACGGTCTCAGCGGTCATCATCATCGTCATATTTTAATCTGGGGGCACATAAAAAGCGATGACGGAATAAAATTCTATTTAACCTGTCTCCTTTACAAACTTTGTATGCCAAATTACAGTGAAAAAGATAGCTTTGCATACAATTTTTATCGCATCTTATCATCTTAATGGTCACTATTTTGTGTGTGGTGCTACCACTCTACCTATGCAACCAAACTGTCAATTATACTTTTTCATAAAAACTCAAAACCTCAGCTTTACTTGCACGAAATAATCGTAAAAGAAGGGATGCCCTCAGTTCAGTTCTGCTGCCACTGCTGCCATTCCACAAAAAATTCTTTGGCAATGCCACGCAAAGCCATACAGGTTAATTGGGGTATTTACCTGGGAAAGAAAAAAACACCTGTTTCATGACTGGACATTCACCGCCAATAAAAAAGGCAAAGAGAGAAAAAACATGAAACTTGAGACGTCTAGAAAAATGTCAATTCAGATTCTAGTCTCACCTCTGCTTAGAAAAACTCGACACGTAAACGTAAATATTATTACGTTGTCTGTCGTAAATACCTTAAAAATTGTGTGGCAATAATAATTCGGCAGTAAACAGGAAAAAAATTTACTACTACAACTTATATTATTATTTTTCTTTTTTCGGATGATGTTATTCCGTACATCAGACAGTGAGACACCGAAAAACAAGTCAAGAGAGAATTTTTAAGCTTCATTCCATTCCACTCGATCATGCGTTTGAAGTGTATCCCTAATTTTTTACGACTTTTACTCGTATACATTTTTAAAAGTTATGAAAAAACCATAAAGCTTTAACAAATATGTGAGGATTGGAGAGTGAGGATGGATATATTCGCTGATGCTTGTTGAAATGTGATTTGATTTTTTTGCAGACAAGTCAAACTCAACAAGACAGAGATGATGTGGAATGTTTCTCTCGATCTCTCTCTCTCTTTCTGTTTATTCTCCTAAAGACCCGACGACATGAGACGGCCGGCGCAACGAAGCGTGTGCTAAGTTTTTTTTGTTGTTTCAATGTTTTCCTTTTTATCACCATCATGATCATGATGATGATCATCACGCCTTTTTCTTGAACACCGAAACAATAGTTGTTTTTCAGCCGAACAAACAAAATATATAAACAACTGATTAAAATATTAAATTCAAAACAAGCACACAAAGAGTATGGGTTACACGTGAAATTATTATGGCTTCACTTGACATGATGGTATATATCATATAGCACATAAAGTCAATTCCTTTTCAAAAAAAATCTGGAATAATAATATAACCCTTTCGGTTTAAACTTATGCAATATATGCACTGATTTCGTGATGATTACGAAGACGACGGGATAAAATGTTATTGTGTTTCAAGTTGCGTTTCTCTCTGTTGTGGTTGAACCTTTTCTGCACGCAATTCTCTCACCAAAATAAGAATTGGCATCCTTGAAAAAACTCCGTCGTAAAAAAATGTGCTTAGTCATGTCTACAGTTTAGGTTACAGGATTAAGTGAATCCGACTGGATTTGGATTTAGAAGGATTAATAATAAGAAGGGATGGTTGTCGGTAAAGTTGATTCAAGAGTCAACACTTGTGCAGAATTCATCAACCTTTTTGCAGTAAATCCAAATATGTAGCTTTTCTTAGAGTAAACAGTATTTGTATAACAGCGAATATTGCATAACCAACTGGAAGTAATAAAAAATCTAATAATAAATTGGCAGAGATTTCGAGAATTCTTACAAACGTAACATCAGATATGAAATGAAGCAAGCCAAATTTCCACCTTCTTTGCAGAGAGGAAATTGTTCTGTGCAAATATTTACAAAATATTTTATCAAAGCTTTTATAACACAAAAATATACTTGTAATATCCCGAAGGTTTAATTAAAACGTGAAACTACGTTTTAATAAATTAGATATAGAGTTAAATTACCCTGAACCACATAAAAAACCCGACTTACAAAGCCTACCCCAATTTTTACTGACGTCACATATCTGGCTGCTTTATTTCCTGAAGTAATACTTGTACTCTATAAACTTGTCTAAGACGTCTATTAACTGTTATGGCTTCCTTAAATCAAAATATGATGGATGATGCTATGAAGCACGGCACGACACGGTTATCTTTATCTTTGTTATGTTATCTGGGTCCGCATGGGTGTACTCTCTCTATACACCATATGAGGTCTAGTAACTGTAAAAATTTTGTTGCTGTGAGGAAGGTTAGTTATAGGACCAAAAACTTTTCAACCAACTCAATAATAAAATATTTGAAGTTTAATAAATTTGTAATATTTTCGTTGCAAAATATATGGCTACGAAATTCATAATAGTGTTTGTTATAAGGAAACGTTGTGATTACTGTGTGTGTAGATGTATAAACGCCCACCAACCAAAAAATAAAAATACGCACTCCTCGGGTGTCAGATCTAAATCTTACTATGTACCATGCTATTACACATTTTTATTACGTTTATTTTGATGGATTCTATGCATGAATGAAAAAGAAGGCGTGTTATAAAAAACACGGTACACTGTGTGACAAATATGAATAAAAAACGCAAAAACTCAATTTCAGCCTTGAAATTTAATAAACGATAAAATACTTTTTATCAAAAAGATAAAAAACGTTAGACCATTCATGGAAATATAACAATCACAAAGTTTAAAACAAAACGCAAATTTTTCTTCCGTTGCAAATTTTAATCAAAGTCGCATCCCCTTAATTTATGGTTTTGTACAAGAATGGAAAATGATCAAAAATGTACATAACTTTTCTGTATGAAAACCAAAGCCAACCGCAATCCATTACATGCAAATTGCAAAGTGTATCATGTCATTTAAATATAAAAATATATGTAAAAAAAATACTTGATTTCATATTCAAAAAATATATAAATTTGCTTGCCAAAACGGTAGGTGTACATTTGGCAATGTTTATCTGATACATCCATTTTAAGACGTTTGTGCACCTTATCATCATAATATCCTCGTAATCTCAATTCTTCACATCACGGCAATATTATGACAGGTGATATGATAAACATCCTCTCAGCTTTTTTCGCATTTTTACAACTTCTTGATTTATATCACATTACAAAATATTTTTTCCTAAAAATCATTAAATGAATACCTAAATCATGATTTGATATTTGATACTCCAACAAGCACACCAACATCATACGGAGAACATCTCCTTTTAAAGTGAATTTCAGCAAAAAAAAGTTCTTTTTACAAGTACAAACGTACAAGTATCATTCATAAATTGTGCTAATAAATCATTTTTCTTTTTGAGGCCTGTCTTTAGCCTTGCATGCCTGCTGGTGCAATGTAATGACCATAGATATTGTACACATATGTATCATTCTTCATATCTGAACAATGAAACGTGACATTCAGGTATGCACATAATATGTACATACACAGTATGGAGTGATGTTATAGGGTCCAGAGATTTTCTGCAAAAAATAAGTTGAGTGGGAAAAATGTAACTTATTTTGGCATGGCATGACATGAAGTCAGCCTGCCTACCCTTCCATCATGTACCATGTTCCCACCACCACCACAACACAAAATAATAGGTCGTTAAATTTGCCTGACTGTTACATAAACAAAAACAGAATTCGCAATTAAGACTATAATAAGAAGCTAAAAAAGATTCTTCGCTGTAGACGTAAACTATTCAACATAATCCATCATGCATGCGCCTATAATTATGAGGTACGCGTGTGAGTATGTGTGTGTGTAAATGTGGCACACGAAAAATGTCGTATCAAATTATTTTTACATTTTTTTCTACTCTCTTTACGTTACGAACGAACGTGGCAGCTGTAAGTTGGCAGTTAGAAAATAAAAGTATAATTTACAATGGACTACTGGACACCTTAGGCCACAAGCCACAACGTAAAAAAAATACGCAACAATAAAAAACAGCTCTGCTTTTTTTGGTAAAATAAAATCCTTTTACGTTTTCTACACACCAGTAAACACTCAAACAATATAAGTTGTCCAAGAAGAGAGAAACATGCAACAAGCATCATAGCAGCAGCAACAGTCTGTCAAAAGAAAAGGCGATAAAAGGGTTGAGAATAATGTACAAGTTTTTCTATTGTGTATAGCGCTTTACGTTTTTTTATAGTTTCAGTAGTAAACAGCGATATTTTACATGTTTATAGGTTCCTGTGATATAAAAACCAACATTTTATTTACTACAAGACACATTCTTCTCTGCACAACATGAAAAATGACTATTGACTTTTCTTGTTCATTTTTGCTCAACTCAGAATGACCCTGAACTCTCTTTCTCCTCTGCACATTGTGCACACATTTGCTAAATTAGTATGTTGATGAGATGAGATGTGTACAATATATATTTATGGTATCAACTTTGGTATTGTGGTTCACTTTTTTTACACTAAATGCAATATACAATGTATAAGATATGCATTCATGCAACATGCATAAGTCATGTCATGAATTAAGGAAAATAAACTACTATACTACTACCTTATTTACTAGAAGATGCAAACATGATCAAGTGATCACGTTTCTTAATAAAAATTGAAATGAGATGGTTGATGATGAGGAATCACTGTGAAGTGATTGTTGGGCTGCTGAAAAAAGCGGTGTGGTTATAAGTTGTGACCATATAAAGCTTACAAGCAGATCATCAGTACAATACAGTGCAAAAAATACAAATAATCTGTGAAGTCAATTAAGATGAAAGAGGAGAGCCTTTAAACGTTTATTATTATGTAAATGGTTTATATATTGGAATATGGCGATCTGCATGTGAGTTGAACATGAGAGTCATGTCGTGATGATGATGGTGCCAGTCAAGTTGATGATACTCTCATGATCTATGAGGTAATTTAAGCTTATTTTGTTCACATTTTGAAAAACAAATAGTTTATCAATCATCAACCGGATTTCCAGGACAAATGATTTGAACAGATAATGGGTTAATACTTTGTTTACTACTTTTTACTCGCCGGTTTAAGCAATAATCTGATGAGTTGACTGTGACATACTGATTGGATATTAAAAGGCTAGTCGTACAGTCGTATATTCTTGATATGGTAGGTAGTCACTTCACTCGAGAAATCATTCGTGCAAAAAACCGCAACAACAGAATATTTTTTTTGGTGAGCAGTAAGCACGCATTGTTGTTAATTGTAAACGATTAGCCTCGAAAATAAACAACTAAATTGTGTCTAAAAAGTTGTGTTCATTCAAGTTGCACTTAGTGCACACAAACTGACTTAATCAATTTAACTGACCATGATAACATTTTTTTAAACTGAGCTTATTAGAATATACATATCACATCAGCCTCTCAAACCAACCACGTCACTTTGAACAAAAGATGATGATGGAAGTATTTATAAGAAAGGTTATCTAGCTTGTATTTCATCTTAATTTTTTTTCTGAGTGATTAGTTAAGAGAATGATCCCGCACTTGTCTACTATAAAACAAAAAAGGGACTATATTATATTTAGGCACGATCAATAATAATTTGCTGTTAATAATGACTAAGCAATTTAGTTATGCAGCCAATTAAAAAATGTATTTTGGCCATGCCTTGCCCTTTCCATTTCATTTGATTATTTAACATGCTAGATAGAATATTATGCCATAAATTAACCCCATCAGCAAAAAAAGTCATCCACACATTCAAGCTGTAAATTGAAAACAAAATGACATATTTGCATAATCTTCATTAAATGAGATATATGGACTATATGGATAGAGTTTCGATTTTATAATAATAATTTGTTATAAATATTTAAAAGGGTTAAGAGAATGCATACACTGTATCAAGTCAACTAAGCTATATGTAAGTTTACAAGACACCATCGGCGGTAATGCGATTTATGGTGTGTTCGAGATAATTATGCTAAACATCATCAAACTATTTTCTGAGAAGTTGATTAACGAAGAAAAATATTTTCAGAAACAATAACAGCCGCATATGTGATATGACCCACTAATTTCATTCACTGCACTGCCCCTGACATTTTGACATTGATATTTTTGCACAGAAACACAGAATGAAAACAAAAATGAATGACAATCTAAATTACTTGCGTCAAAATCCTTTGAAAAATTGCAAAAGTCAGCGCAAAAATTGTTTTTGAAGACAATTTACAAGAACGTATCTTTAAATTAAAGACGCATGTACCCAGAAATAATTTTTTTAATACAGAATGAATGCATCTCCTGTCATGTTTCATGGAAAAATTTACTCAATAAATTGACTGGAAGCAACTAGACCATAATTTACAAATGATAAGCTTGTAAACTGAGAATGAGTTGTGTAGTGAGTGAGAAGACACAATTATGGCCTAGCAGCAAAACAGCAGACTGTTTTGTCTTTGACACTGACTCCGCTGACCAACCTTTTTGGAATTTTTGCAAAAAGTATCATAAATTATCTCCTTTTTTTCTGCTAAAACATCAAAAAAGGTTGTTGTTGTTGAGATACGAAAGATTTAAAGGATGCAAAAAAGAGAAGAATTTTTGCTGCATTCCATTCTACTTTATTGAAGTTATGTACTCAGTTCTGTGATAGACTTTTATTACATGCTTATTACAGTAAACATAAAAAACTCTCAACATACTTTTCATTTGACCATTTAAAGGTTGTGGAAAGTGGAATCTGTAACGTTCAAGAGGTACTTTACGATTATGGCTACGACTAAATGACCTGAAAATATACTGCAAATACAAATCACAGGATTTGTAAGACAACCACACAACGTATTGGGATTCACCCATGTAGTTTCCAAGAAATTTTACCCAAAAAGCGTACAACCTGTAAATTTAATAGAATATCTCTGATAAAAATGCTATCTTCATGGCTGATGATTTGGTAAGGTGACGATCAAGATCATCCCAATCATCGTCGTCTTCTACCCTTTTAAAAACAAAGTGTGAGTAGTGTAGTAGTTTAACCCTTTTTTACTACAACCACGCAACACGCTGCTGTTGCGCTGCACCTTGCCTTGTACGTAGTTTAGACGGAAGGTAGGTATGCATTATAGACAGGCATGCATTGCATGGCATCATGGGATGCATGATAGTAAAGTAAACTATGAACAACGTCAAATTTGTTATCATCATTATCACGAAAGAAGACGACAGCGACGGACGGACTCCTCTGAAGTGACCAGTTAAAGTTGGCTTTTTGTGGCTACATCCGTGTACATTAACATAAATTAAGAAAATGGATAATATACATACATAATGCATAAAATTATTTGTACAAAAAAATCAGCGTTTTGAATGAATGAATAATCAGCTCACTCACTGTAATAATATTAAAATTTCATGCACACACACACACACTCAAATAGACAGACACAGACACATGGTCAACCAACCAATTCAATTGTTATTTTGATGATGTTGGTAATAATAATGTGGCATGTGGATTTTTTTAAGCGATGTTTTATGCTTTAATCATTTTTGCATAATTCACCATATTACTCTTCTCCCTGCTTTTTGGGATGATGATATTATGTACAATTTTTTTTCTTGAATGCAACAAGTTGCCATTTTTTGGTTACATAAAAAATAAGCTTTGAAGACTGGGACTGACTCTGGACAACGGGTTAGCACATAAAGCTCTTTTTTTAAAGTTATGTATGTTGTGTACTTAGAAAACCAGGAGAGCAGAGCAGACCACCTCCTAAATCTTAGTCTTGTTGAGTGTTGTGATATCATTAAATTTAATTGCTTTTATGTTTGATGTTTGCAACTTTGCAAGTAACACATTTTTTCACCGTTCGCAGTCAGTCAGCTAGCAGAAGAAGAGAGTACATAACAAACTATGTGTGTATATCCGTGTTGCATGTGTCAAAGTGTTAAAAACCTGCCTCATTTTTCATTCCTTTCATTTGCTTTTATGTAGTTTGTGCGATGCTGTGCAGTTGAAGTAAAATATATAAAAAATGAAATGAAAATCATCTCTCTCTTAAGAGGAGCCATAAAATGTTACCTTGTTCAGTTTATATTCAAATTACCCAAGGCCATTTGCAAAAATATGGATATGCTAAATGTCTTGTGTGTGTGGCATGCGCGTTCTTTTGGATTGTGGATTACTACAAGTTACTCAAGAGAAAAAGATAATCATATGAAAAATGAAGATGATTATAAGATGATGATGACGCAGAGAGTACATTGATGGGAGACCCCTACCCAAAAAATGTACAATAGCATATCAAAATCATAATATCAAAATGTTGATGATTTTATAGTGAAAACAAGGACTGGCTTTAGAAAGCCATAGAAGGAAAACCCAAACAATCATAATAACATATTTATGTGTTGTGTACATAATAAAATGCGAGATTAGAGCAGAGCAAAATCATATGCATTTTTTATTTGCTTGCAGCACACAGCAACATTGAATATTAAGATTTAAATTAAATGAAAAGTTAATGTAAATACATTATGTGCATAAAAAATGCAAAGTTGTTTTTTATCCATTATTCTAATAAGATGAACATGATCACAAAACGATAAAAAAATGAGTATACATATAAAACAATATGACAAACTAATACCACAAGAGATGTTTGGCAGTATTATCGTCATCAAATCAGTGATTGATGATTTAATTTGTATACCAATTTTTTATATGAATACATTTTTTATTTGGCTTGTCATCTGATAAAGCTAAAAGAGATGAGCTGCTTTTTTGCAACTATAAAATAAACCTGTACAAGTTTCTCGTAAATAAAAATCAATGTTTTTAAAGAGGTGCAACTCATTAAATCAAACTAATATCAATGACCATAACACTGATAACCATATTAAGAGTCCCTTGACATGCAACTCAAATGACAGTGGTAAATGAATGCGGTTGGAAATGGTGGCAGTTTTGGCATTTGAATGATTTTTTATGATGTGTGATATAATAACTGCAAACACTACAAAATAACATTATTGAATAAAAAATCAAATGAAAGAAAACAAAAACCAATCTGTTGTACATATTTCCATTTTACTAAACTAAACTAAACCTGAATAGCAGTATAAGAAGAACATAAAGTATCATAAAAAGGGTTAAAATCCAATACATTTTAACAAAGTGACTGCAACAACGAGCAGAATAAGCTAATGCAGTAGTAAACGTAACAAGTTAATTGTAAGTTAACCGGTAGCAAAGTAGCAAAACCCCAGACTCAATAGTGGCCACGTCAAGTGAACCACGTTCATTTCATTTCAGAAGAAGAAAAAAATGAAAACCGGATAGCGTATCATATCATATCAGCAGAGAGCCAGAAGAAAATGAACGAGGTGTGCTATGCCTATTATGCCACTGTTTCTTTCATTTTTTTACTACAACATTCAATAAAGTTATGGCATCATCATCTCCTCACTCCCCATATCATGCTGATGATCATCATCATGATCATCTCGCCTTTAGTTTTTCTCTTTTTGCAGAGATCGAATGATGAGGTGCCTGCCTGCCTGCAAAACAACAAACAAGTGCATTTCACTACAAAAACTACTACAAAACAACGTAACAACAACCTTGCAAGTTTTTGACCATCCATCTATCTATCCTGATTTTGATACCTGCTGCATCCAAATAAATATTCAATCCATCTATGTATCTGTCTACTACTTTTTTTAATCCTTTTCAACGACAATAATATGCAATGAAGATAAGCAATTGTAGTAGTAAAATAGTATAACAAAAATATTTGACTAAACTAGACAGAACCAGAATTGTATGGAAAGATTAAAAAGGCTAAATGAGAGAGAGAGATGACCACAAGAAGAATAGTAAAAAAATGTATATTTGCGTTTTTTCGACTTGCAAGTTGTTGATGATGAGGAGCAACTTAAAAGGCTAAAAGTGAGTATAGAATGCAAATGCAAAGCACATTCCACTTTTTTAAATCATTTATACTCACTCCATTTTGATTTCATCTATCCAATATCTTTCTTTTTGTGGTCACACTAACTTGACTACTGACTAGAGTAGTGGAGTAAAGTGAAGAAGCCAGAAAAAAGAGCAAACCGGCTTGGCTTGCTTTTCGGCTCCTGCCTGACTTCTAGTTTCATTTTATTCTGTTGCCTTTTACTCTTAACTTATTTGCACTTCTTCAAGAACTTTTCCTACTCATTATCATCGTTTTGTATCGGATGATGGATAAAGTAATAGAAACAGAAACAGTACATGTTCACTACATAATACCTATGTTTATTTATTTATTTATAGTAGTTTTTATTTGCCAATCAATAAAATTCAGATTACAGATATTCTCATAGGTACACAG
>JAQFXM010004704.1:0-16518 GCA_034693345.1 Entomobrya multifasciata
AAGTAGGGAATCGACAGGAAAAGTAGGGAATCGACAGGAAAAGTAGGGAATCGACAGGAAAAGTAGGGAATCGACAGCAAAAGTGGGGACTCGACTGGAAAAGTGGGGACTCGACAGGAAAAGTGGGGACTCGACAGGAAAAGTAGGGAATCGATAGGAAAAGTAGGGAATCGACAGGAAAAGTAGGGACTCGACAGGAAAAGTCGGGACTCGACAGGAAAAGCAGGAAATCAACGGGTAAAAAACAAATTTCTAACTGGGTGTTGTAGAAAGTTCATCTATGTATATTTAAGATTCTTCTAGCAGCCCAGCGTTATGTGACGGGCTAATTCAACTAGTAATTATACAATATTGTTAGTAAAAGAATTTGTCAACAAATTAATTTTACGAAAATTTGGCCTTTAAAATACGTATCTTACCTATATAGTGAAAGAATAAATTAAAGTTTCATTGTCAACGTAGTCTCACTACAAAACGTTTATAGCTACTTCATAATTCAAGCTGCGATTACGTAAAGGACTTTCCATGCCCGTGCTTGGTAAACATTTTGTAAAAACGTTTATGCGAAATGCATTTGAGCTTGGCACATTTTTCTTGGCTTCTTTTGTGAATTATTTTGGTTAGCATTTATGCTAGAAAAATATTCAGCTCTCAAACACACACACACTTTTACATAAGAAGCCAATAGTTTTACACTGACCGCACATCTGAGCAGTTTTGGACACAGTGTGGCTTGAGAGGATTTAAAGTCTGGTTTACTAAATAGTTGAGAGCTTTTTCTGTCTGATTTTAGGTTAGGTATTTTATATTGAGCTTGAGTGTAAGATCTTCTTTAATTGGCAGTTGGTACCAGAAGAATTGTAGTGCAAGGTAGCATGTCATATTTTAGAAACAAAATGCATCAATTTCTTGACTGTGTTCTAATATTGTGTATTACTTAGTCGAGTTTGGAATTAGAGTAGATGAGAGTTGAACTCTGATATTATATGTTGCATTCTGCTAATTTAGAATAGGATCATAAAATCGTTAGAGCAATCAGAAAGTTTCGATTATTTTATAACTAATATAATTTTCAGCAGGAGTCCATTATTTCAATAAGTTTTGGTAAAGCCGTTGAGTTGTTCTCCAAGGTTTTCAAAAGCTTTGAAGATACTCACCACATACTTTCAGCACTTACAAAACAAGGTAAACACTGATATTTTAAAAACTACATTTGTTGATTAGGTTTTATTTCGTACGATAACTTGTTCTAAAATACAAGAGCCATTTTTTGAACCAACGGCAGGGATTGGCGATATGATGTCAATCTTAGACAATACAGCAATGTATTTCGATACTACATATGGATCAGCTGTTCGTGTTGAAGAAGCGCCGGCATATGTTTCGCATGAAGTCGAAGTTGGAAATGAAATTGGAGACATTGACTCTAAACGAAGCACTCAGAACCCTGGATTTTCAAATTTGGATGATGTTATAATTGGTTTTAACTACCAAACCAGTGAAATTGCAATTGCTAGAACTGACATTATTGATGAAGGTGCAGTAAGTAACAGGATTCTTGATGGCTGCAGTGAAAATGAAGAATTATTTCACTTGAAACCAAGGCGTCAGGTTAAAGACACTGATACAAAGGTATATTTTTCCACATTTACCATTTAAATATATTCGATAACGTGCCATAATAAATAATTTGATGTATAAATAATCATTAAAATTTGTCCTAATCAATATTATAGGCTCTCTCAGAAGAATATACAAGCACCAAGTATTATGAAAAGCGTCGTAAAAACACGGAAGCAGCTCAAAAGTGTCGCAATAAGAAGCGAATCTTGGATCAACACCGGGTGGATAAAATTAAAACTCAGCTACAACGTATCAAGCAACTCGAAGAGGAACTGACCATTTTGCGAAATGAAAAACGGATTTATCAAAATATCATTGCCGATTGGGGTAAACACAAGACCCAGCTTCCTTAGAGCATTCGTAGGCGACTACCTCATTCATTAGATAAAGCAGTATTTGAAATAAGGTAAGTATGAAGTACATGACCTGGAGTCTTTATCGTAAGTCGTAAGCATTTCTTTTGTTCTTTGTAAGCTTTTTTTGTCATGTGAAAGGTTCATTGTTCACTGAACCAATATTTATGACTGCACATAACTTATAAATCTTATATTGGTTAGATTTTTTCAGTTTCTAGCAATTAAATACTGTTATTATAAAGCAAACTGTCCTTTTATGGCTCATAGATCATGGTGTAAAATTCTGCAAATTTAAACTGTAAAATGTTTGGCAATATAAATTTTTGATAATAAAATACTATGTTTTGGCAAAAAATGTATATATTTATCGTCTTTATTTTGACCCAGTAAGGTATTTCAAATCACTGAAAATGAGTAGTAATTTCGAAACTCTGGTAACTGTTACACACCCTTTTAAGCGGTTCAAAAGATAAGGCATCTCGTATTAATCTTGCCGTGCATACAGCATAATATTTGTCATGGAGAAACTTTATTATTTGTAACCACCGAATTTTAGTAAATTGGATTTCAATTGTTAAAATTGATCTAAATAAATTAAATAAGCTATTTACGGGTACCTTCTTTAAGCATATTAATTGACAACGCAAGGCAAACTTCCTTTCGAAAGATTTGATAAACTAAATTGAAATTTGAATAGCTTTTAACAAATACCAATCAAAATATTTAATTAAGGGGTTCATAGGCAAAATATATTTTCGAGGTTCAAAAACTTTTTTAATGTAATATATTAGATTAGGTTCTGCTGCACGATAAAAGACCTTACAATTTTAACTTTAAAAAAATATGTTTTATAGTTTATGGGTAAATAACCTCTGTTGTAATAAACTTGTATATGGTAAAAAGGAATGTCGCTGTTCGTATAAGTAACTGTCGAATTTCTTCTGAAAAACTGCAAATATGCATAGATACTTTGATCGTAGAACGTTATCGTAGTGAATTTGCTGGCAGCAATTGAGGTGAGTCAATCAAAATACCCCAAAATATAATATCGAGTACATTGGACATAAGGGTAGCTATGACGTGTGATGATTGACGCCTCAGAAAACTATCAATAAAACTTCCGAAAGCGCACACACAAAATTTCGTAGATATCAGGACAAAAATACGTGGGCATTCCATACCTATGCACATAATAAGATGCACAGAAGGATTAGATGCCCGGCCTGCTTTTTAAATTATAACTTTTACAAAGCTCTTCTTTTTCCTTTTTCGTTTGTTCTTGAAAATAAATGTTTATAGCCTTTCGAACTATTTTACTACAAATAGTAAAATATCTTGGTATTTCTCGCTGTTTCACAAGTATACCTACGGAGTATGTTTGGCTCTCGAGTATTTTGATTAAAAATATAGAGTGGATTTAGAAACTAATTTAATTTAAAAGTCCAATAATTAAATATGCAACAAAGGCAAAATTTCATGTGGTATCAGTCGTCAAAGATGAATGAAATCTAAGGTCTTCTCCGATTACGTTCATATGTGGCTTACAATTGCAACCGGTAAAGTGTTACTGTAATTTAACATAATATATATCTACCTAGTTATTACCACACCATAAATATCAAAGCATTTGTACGCCAATATTTTTTGACTTGTAGCTCATTTTTAATCATAATTGTGGTCGACGTATATATTAAGGTAGACATGCTCAAAAATAATGTTTAATAATGTAAAAACATTATTAGGAAAAACATGCTGTGACTTAATTTCCGCAAACCTATAAACCCTTAATTTGTTGGTCAAAATTTTAATTTTTTTACTTGGAAAAGATAAAACATTGTATAGTAGCAATGATAGAATTTTATTGAAGTCCAATAACTTATGATCTGTTTGAATCGTTTGTTACAGTGAATTATCTTTTATCAGCTATCAAATATTCCAAATTTAAAGACCAAAGACATATTGTAATTCACAAATCCAATTTTTTGAGGATATGGGAGTCTTTTGCGATATAAAAAAGTGAGATTAGTTGGATTTTAATAATTTAGGATAGTTTAGTTTAAAATAGAAATAAAAATAGATTATCAGCTATACTTAATCTTAAGGTAACTGCTGCAAGAATCAATCATTTAGCTAAGGTCGGCTTTAATCAGTAAACGGATATTTAAATCGGATATTTGAGGTAAGACTATATTGCTCGCTTCTTTAACGCTTACTATAAACTAATGCGCCAAATATTTGTGAAAATAATCCACTCATCATGAAAAACTTTAATAATTGGTGGCTGACATTTGGTTCAAAAAAAATTGAGCATTCAAAGAAAATAGGATACGAATATTAATTCATAAAACACCAAGGAGTAAGATGAGTAAAGTTTTAAAACGAGAAAAACTCACTAAGTATTTAGAATATTTTAGTAAATCTTTTGGTAATTACTAATTACGAATATAATTTAGTCGCTGTCTTAAATATTTTTAATTTTTGTTAAAAATTATTTTTGTTTGCTATTCTTGAAAATAAATTCAATTTACTTTTATAGTATACAAACTACATGAATTCATAATTGCGTAACTTATAATGTCAATTAGTAATCGTTTTAAGAAAAAAATGAATCCAAACTTATATGCTTTTTTTGGTGAACATTGATCGACAAAAGCCAACCACACGCTAACATTTTGTTTTACTATGCTTGTCCTCTCTATGTAATTGTCGCTCGTTGTATCGGTCCGTGTAATGAAATTCGGCCCACAAATCAGCAGGAAATACATTCATTGGAGTTTATTTTGGCTTAAAATCCTGTTTAATTTTGACTACTAATATTGTGTTTAGTCAATTTTCGATATTTTTTGATAATTGATAATAATCATTTAAGTCCTTTCTCATTAATTTTAGTTTTATCGCTTTGGTGGTGTGCATAACCCGTGTTATATTTGAGTATTGTTGGGAGTAGCAGAAAGTGAAATGATGGAGGAAACAGTACGTCTTCGCGTGGACCTGCGAAACACTAGATTTAAAAGTGCAGCTGGGATTGGTGGCGTTCTGGAGAAAACTGCCAGGTTGAATGAAACATGGATAGAGTTTTTGGTGAACGAATGTGGTATTCAATTACAAGTGGTAATTTTTTTATTTCATAATATTTTCAAAGGATATCAATGCTCAGGTTAGAGTTATATTAGTAACAATTAATTTGTTCTAAAATATTTATTAGGATGCGCCTTATTTCGTTTGCAACAAAAGCTACATCTCAAATCCTCGAAAGCAGGAGTTGAAAAGCCAATGTGACATGGGATGGCAAGTAGCTTTGGGGGACAAGGTAAGCTTTAAAAATAATTAATTCATTATAATCAATTTAAATTACAGTTATAAGCTAGAATAATTAAATCAGGTTAGCGACTTCATCACCAAGTACAAACGAAAACGAAGCAAGTATACTATTCGTTTGACGTACGGATTGCGCCCAAAAAGAGGAAACTTTGAAAGATCAAGAGCAGTTTTGGGGAGGGGTGTTGGTGGTGAAAGTAGCAACCGTGTCAATGCCACCAGACAAGTTCCTCCAGTAACACCTGGGCAAACTCCAGCCCCCATGCCAATTTACCGGACAGCTACTCCAAAGAATGGACAAGGTGCCAATGCTTCAAAATCCTCCAGTTGGAGGGATAATCTGATGAAAACAGTTTCAAATGATGTGGTTGTCCAGCGTGATCTAAAGGATCAGGATTCTGATTCGGAAATGGATTCAACGAGTGATGGGAACTTGGATGACGCTTTAAGTGATGGAACTGCGTCGAATGATGAACGAGCTGAGTTGAATGCTGATGGGATTCAGATGGAGAATTTGATTCCAAGAATTATGGAAAATGTGCATCGTCTTGATAACTCGCTTGTAAGTATAGTTTACTTAATCGGATAGTAATTTGTGTGGAATTTAGAACTTAATTTTTAGTTTAAGTGGAACATTTTTGCTTTTTGTTCTGATTTTTTATAGTGTTTGAGGGTAGACAAGGAGATAAAACGACTGAGAGCCAGCGGACTATGGAGCAAGCAACAGGAAATGGCTCCTTTTGTCTCTATTGTAATCGAAGAGTTACTAAGGGATCCACAGGGGAATTAGAGAAGGAGTCAATCCAAGACGAAAACTATCAAATTTTATAAAAAGCTACTCTGATTATTTAAGACTCTAACTAAATCAAATTCAGGATTTGTTAGAATCTGCTAGCCTACATTAGTTAAATGAATGATGTTCAGTGTTTTGTTCTGGTGTTATCAGTAAGGAAATGTAAAATTTTGTTTTGTTTCAGAGTCGACTGACTGAATATAATGGTGAAACTATGATTGTTTTTTGAGTGCAACTTTTTGTTTTGGAAAAAGTGCAACTTAAATCTGTTATAAATTTCTATAAAAGTTTAAAACACAACGATATCCCGATAATACTTTTTTCGATTTATATGTATCTGCTGCTGCATCAGTTTATAAAATAGTTAACAATGTGACAGTAAAATAGAAAGTGTTAACGAGTGTTAATATTTTTATGGTTTTAATTTCATATGCATAAATCCTTGATGCTTAAAATTCATTTTATTCACTCGTCAAACTGTCATAAAAAACAAAAGTAAAGCTTAGCATTTAACTCAGTAGTCTTGAATTGTACTAATATTCTGCGAATTGTATTTGTACTTCTATTCAACACCGGAGCACTTTGTTTCTTCAGCCAAAGGCTCTACCCACGCTGGCAAACGTAGTGACATTGCTTATGGACAAAAATGCAGACAAGGTGAGAGAATGACAAGCAGATGTGAGAGATATGTGCCCTTGACATGATATTTATGTTTCATGTTGGAGTTTCATATTTATGATATGATAATGGTACATTGAGAAGTAAAATTTTGTTCGGGCAAAGTAAATAATATATAAAAGGGAAAAGCTTTTTGTTATCTGCAAAAATAATCTTTAATTCGCTTTTGGACAGACAACCAATTTTAATTTTTGAATCCTAGCTTTAAAATTATAAAAACAAGAGCAGCTAGCATTTACATGAATTTTCTGAGGAATGATGCATGGTTAGAAGTGCTGAAAATAAAAATATATTGACATTAAAATACTACCTAAATTATCTTCTGGAAGTTCTTATTCTTTTTGCAGTGGCGAGAAATTAAATGTCTAGAGATAAAGCCTTTGTTCTCGATTGGAATTGGAAAGAGAAAGGGAAGTTTTCAGTTTTGCGAGGATTGGCAATGTGCAAACCTGAGATTTTTTGGAAAGTATAGAACCCGTGTTTTAACAGTTAATCGATTAGTTAATGACAAATGCGCTACAATTTATGGAACAAATAGAACAGTATAATGTTTCTTTTATGCAGGAATTATAGCGATCAATATTCGTATATAAAATTAAATACAAGAACAACAGGTATTTTCAAGCATAATCGGTTAAACTGGTTAAGGCGATTAAAATGTCTTAACGAGTAAAAATCAACTTTAGTTACACCCCATTATTACATGTAGATGTAGGTAAAACAAAATTTGAACGCGTAAAATTGTTTAGATTTTTCTAAAAAGTGATCCAACGGAGGCCAGGACTTGACCCTGTGTTTCGTAATTTGCATACTTTAATTGTATAGAAGAGGATTGTTTCGTAAAGCCTTTTTAGTATAGAATATGACCATAGGCAATGCTTCTGACAAATTCGTTAAAGAAGCCGCATGACTTAACCGACCTCCTGTCGCTTCACACTGTCATAATTGGCTTTGGTTCAAATTTCCTCAAAATTTTAAAACCACTGAGACAGCTACACACCAAACGATAAAAAAATGTTTTAACTTCTATCAATGATTAAAAATTATAATCCCGACGTATTTTGTTCTACCCTAGTTATTCAGATCATATAAATATTAAATCTGCGAAATTAAAATTGGAGGTTACTAAATTTGTGTTTAGTTTATAAACACCAATGCATTGCTACTGGCTTCTGACTCTAAAATAGCTAGAATTTAAAAATCAAACGAAGAATTGTATAGTTATTTGATAGGTTAACTTAAAAGTTATATAGGCACAAAGAGGCGCACGTGTTAAGGAAACGGACTGTGTGCTACGCATAATACTGAGTTCACATTTTACGTAATAGGCTGATTTAATTAGCCATTATATGTTGGATATATGTATTAATATATATAGAGATCGCAAAGGATTTTTATTCCTGTACGAAAAATTGAATTTTAATTCTAAAATATACAGAAAGGATATCCCTGACAAAATTGACTTTTAAAGCTGATATACAGAAAGGATATCCCTGAGAAAAGTGAATTTTAATTTTAATTTATACGGAAAGGATGTCTCTGGCAAAAAAAGAATTTTTATTCGCAGTGTTTTTATTCATATGCCGGATAACTGACCCGAAGTAATATACATATAAATAATATGAAGGTATACCTCATATTTTGTAAAACAAAACTTAATTGAGTGTTGTTCATTTAAATTTATCAATACATATATCACTTTGTTTCAAGGTCCATTATTTGCACTCAACCAATTATATTTTATGTTTTTAATTCTGGGTTAATTAATTTAGACGTATGGTAGTAAATTGTAGTAAATCATTGAAAAAATGGTGAAATTTTACAATAAAGTTTACAATGAATTTTTGTTTCGTCATATTGTTATGTTTGGTGGCTTTGGATATAGCTGAGGTACTGAATTGAAAATAAAGTTTTGCGAAGAATGGCACTACTCATGGCTTTAAATTTATTTCAAGCTATAAAGTGGCAAAATGCGGTGTTTTGGTGTCTTGAAAGGTTAAATAGCGTTTATTTATGAAGTAATTGTGAGCATTCATTGGTGAAATCAGGCTTCAGTTAACAGTGAATATTACTGCTAATTTGGTTAAACGGACATTGTATGTGGGCATATCATGTCTAGATTAATTTGGCAGAAGATTACATGGTTGAGTACGGACATGTTATCAAACTAGTCCGTCAAATTCTGTTCAAGTGTTTATTAAATGACTCTTCTATGACACTGCAATAATTTAAGTTGAAATAGTAGGGGCTTATATAAAAACTAGCTTGTTACCGTGTATTGAAATAATATTTTTGAAACAGACAAAGTAAATTTATTGAGCACAATGATAGAAAATGAATATTTCCCAATCAATCTCATCATTGTGGTCTAAAAGTATTTAGTTGTAAACGCAGTTTCAATGTTTACGGCAAGGGCCTACGAACCCTTTTCCAGATGTGCATGAAGCTCATGTTTTAAAATTATCATTTAACATTGTTAGTTTTACTCGTAACGGTTATCACCTTGTTCCTTGGATCATTGATTCTTAGTCTTATGCTCATCGCGTTAGATTGTGATAAAAACAGTTCCTGAAGGTCACTTTATTGGGCAGTTATAAATGCATATTTTGAAATTTTCGTGTATAAAAATACCAGAGACTATGAGGAATAAGGTGGACTGGACAATTTTTAAGCAAAAAATATATACTCAAATATACTCAAATGGTAAATATTTAGTTACTTTATCTCGAAATCAACAAGCACTTGTAACCGCTTTGCTTTCATATGCTGATCTCTATTACGAATAAAAAACCCCATGCAGCATAGTTTGCCTTCTTTTTCTTGATAATAGCACTTTTCACCATGGTCGGGAATGCCTTCTATGTAACTTTTAAATGACTATATAGACACCTGGGCCTAGACCGTGTAAACGTTTTCCGTTACTCAATCGTGAATTCATCTCATATTCTTGTTCGACATCGCCCGGTGATTAAAATAAGCCCGATTTAAACTATATTGGTAAAAATGTTTGGCAGCTGAAAATTTTAAGATTCCATTTTTAACGTGGGTAGGGTATCAGAAGGTTGAAGTGGTTGAACAACGGAAATGAAGAAGAGTTCATCTTACAACTCGAATAAATACAGAAGGGTAGATTTTTACTCGATATGTCAAACGAAATGTTATATTTGTACAACGAAAAACACTCTAAACATTACAAAATATGACAACTAACTCATGTTCATAAATGTCATTCTCAAGTATTTCACATCAAATCTTTCATTTTTCTACACATGCATATGTTCACATGCCAGCTTAAAAAGAATTACAATAAAACAAACAATCCCATATCAACCCAACACCGAGACTTGTGCAGGAAGATCTTAACTGTTGATTTATGCACCATCACTTGTGGAAAAAATTGCATGACTAAAAACACGTAACTTATGTTTTAAATGGTAAAACTAGTAAATTCTTAATCCCATACAACTAGCGAATTTTCTTTGTGCAGTTGAAAAAAAAGAATCAAGTCACAAAACATTGCATGAAAAATAAGAGAATAAAATTTAAGAGTGCAACTTGCTGGCTGAATAAAAGGCTGGCGTAAAGTGTGGAATGCACAATATAATGTGTTGACAGCTGCAGATTAAAAACTGAAATGCTACAAGACTCGAAAAAGCTCCACATCAGCAGTAACGTAGGCTTGACGAGGTTGCTGAACTTCACATTGTCTCTGTTGAGAAAATTGGATACTGAAAGTTTTATATGTACCGTACCATATTGATACAAAAAGATACATAGATGTCATCACAACCGATACTCTGTGATAGGGCACATGCCAGAAGCGCAATGACGAAATAAAAATTGCATGAATATACAACAAAGTTAAAAGCATGATCACGTTCAACACAATGCAAAAAAATAAATATCATCTGAAAAGTGTAACGAAGCATTTATTTGGGCTAGATTGAAAACAAGCTTCAAGTTGAAAATACAAACCAGTTCTTTGCAAACAAAGAATTGCAGTTGCCGCCGCTAAACGCGAAGCAGAAACAGAATATGATTGATAGTGGGACATGACAAAAAAGGAATATAGGTTCGTAACGTTTCTCTGTCTGACGCAGAAGCAAGTCAGAAAAGAACTCTTCGTGCAACACAAAAAAGCAATCGAGTTGCAAATCTGTCTGATGCTGAACCAAGTGAGAGAAAAAACCTTCGTTTAACCCGAGAGCGCAATCGTATTGCAAATCTGTCTCACGTAGAAGCAAGATCATAGAAAAGATCTCTTCATACAATCCAGGAACTCAATAGAGAGAACAACTTTTCTGAATAACAAGGAAGTGAACGAAAGGCAGTGAAATTCTCTACCCCTGTTTTTGCGTCTGTCATTTTACTTATAACCCTCATTTATTCCCCCGCAAAATAATTCCCGCGGATCCCTCTTTAGCAAAATCTAAACAATTTCAAGCGTTCAAATATTTTTTTTATGAATCTACGTGAGATTGCGGGGGATCAACGATGTATTTTGGCCTTCAAAATTAATTGTTTGCTTCATATTTTAAAAAAAATTAAAAGACTGCGTTTTTCCAAAAATCGTATTTGAAACTTTGTAAGTTAGGATCGAGATGATGCATGAGGAATTTACTCGAACTCCTTTAATGAAATTATTGTACATATGAGCCACGAATGAATGAATGGGGGATTCTAGAAGAATGACGAGTTCAGGTATTTACTGAGGGGGTATTTTTTACTCGCATTCCTATTATTTCCAATAACTTCAGTTTTCGGGCGTTCTACTAGTACAAAAATAAAAGTGTAGCTAGTAAAGTCATAGATCAACTATCAATTCCAGAGTTGGGGCTTCATGAATTCTGGAGAAATATGCAGTAAAAGAATCTCCTTGGAAATTGGAAAGACAATGAAAGAACGGGATATATGTTCATGGCCAAGTCGGAATTAATTGAGATTAAAAAATAAATTCGATATAATACATTGACATCAATTTGTTCAATTACAATTAAGTCAACTTTAAGTGAATATACACCGGCGCAGCCAGCTTTTGTTTACATTTTATATGACTTCTGGCACTTATTTACCTCATGTTTACATGATTATTTATTTAATTAAAAAAATAAAATTAAAAGATCACAGCATCAATTGTACTGTTGTCCATTATAGTCAACGTACAAAATAGGAACAATACGGGTGTAATACATATGTATGTACATATGCGTTCCTTCTTCCTTTTTCTATATCACAATTTAAGTTACAAACTACAAAATTAATATTTATGCCTACAAAAATTATACACATACATCAAAACGAACGGTTAATAAAATCATTTCATAAGTCGAACAAAACCAAATTCGAAGTTTTCTCGTAAGTGGAATTACTAACAACACATATTGTCAGATAATAAATTAATCTAAAAAACAAAATGTAGTGCCGAATCCTTCCTTTCTCTCGCTTCTTTCGGAAACACTTAATCAATCGCACATCGTCTCTCGTACAATCTTAATTAAAATTCATTTCATGACGATCAACTAAATCATCGATAAAACGCAACAAACAGGAAAATAAGCGCTCCAATACAATGAATTCGAATGTCAAACTCGCTGCAATTTTCATAAATGTTTCTCCCCATGTATCACTTACTTTCTTATGCCAAGCATAATAGCCACTCCACGCTAGAAAACAATCAAAGCAAAACCAAACTAACAGGTAACAAAGCCCTCCAAAAAATAATCCACGCAAATCGCCAAATCCTTCCTCTTTCTCGCTTCGTTTTGGCAAATTAGATTTCCCCCCCCCCCTTCTTCTGCTTGCACCACTTGTAAGCCATCTCCTCTGATACTCCAAAGGATCCCTTGAGTACCAAATGGTCAAGAGCCGGAAGCTGCATGAATCCCAGTTCAAATGCCAAAACCGGAAGTACATTGTTCGTTTGTCTTGTTTCATTCCCAACACCAACGACGCCAACTTATTTAAACCACGAATACTTCTTGTACCGACCCCTGTGATTTCCTTTAAGTCACCATGGTTTGGGCTGGAAATAGTTGCTCAGTGACATGTTACTCTGTTGGGTGATGTTGTCATCCACACAATTAAAAACTAACACCACAAAAACAACATTTCATAATATTTTTGTGGTATTTTCTAACGTGTTAATAAACTAGAACGAAAATGGATTTTTGTTTTGTAAATGTGTTTGATCTCACGTGATACCTGTGGTATAAATTCCCACATTTCGTTTTTTCACAAAATGCAGACGACTTCTTTCTCCTTTTATTGCAGTAATGCAATTAAAAGTGACAAATGAATGATTTTGACCGTATCAATCACCAGACAAAGCAAAATTGGCGTTTGATCTAACTCTGGCAAGAAAGATCCCTGATGTAAAAAAACCTGGTCAGCAGAAATGATTTGAAAGACAACACCATAGCCTGTACAAAAAAGGTGGAAAAGGTCCAAGTCCACAGGTGAATGCTCAGTCTGTAAAATGGGAGATTTAATGCAAAAAATTTTATTTGAATACTTTTTGACGCAAGCACAAGCATCAATACTTCTTGGCAAAATGATATTTTTAGTATTTCTCTGCATATTCAGAGATGTCAAGAAGGATGGATTCAATTCAATGTGGATGGGAGCACAATCAGACAAGTGAAATTTTCTGTGGTAAAATTACAATGACAACTGCATTGAAATCTTAATACTATTAATTTTCTCATGGAAACTTGTAAATCAATGGCAAGATCGCAATCAAGCAATGAAATTGTGTTCCAAATTTTACGAATACCTCAGATTAATCAAGATATGTAGAGGGTAGTGAATTTATCGTAGATATATGGACTCAGCAAGTGCAATTAAGATAACTTTAGTACCAAATCAATCAAGTGTAGAAAATTGACATCAATTAAACTTGACATCGACGATGATGATTCTAGAAAACTTGGGAACATTTATGATTGGGTTGATGTGCGGAATAATCATAGAGGTTGCTAAAATATCGCAACACAAGTCTATAAACCGGCGAATAGAGCTTTCTAGACCCAAAAAAATATTTTGCTGAGATTGGCCCTAAAAATCTTGATTTGAAACAAGCAAATGCAAACAGGTGCACATATGTTTGTTTTTCAAATACATTTCTACTATAATTTGCCCAAATTTCATGCAAAGTCGTACTGATTTTGATATTTTTGGTCCTTTTTTAAATATAGTACACATTCATCATGCGGTAGGATCATCATGAGGTTCTCGGTAACGGGTAATACGGACGGCCGGACGACTGGTCAGTTAATCCAAAGTGGATGTTATATTCGGTTAGATTTTAGATTCACAAGAATTACGTTATTTTCTGAAGGGACAGTGACGCAATTTAATCCACAGTAACCAAGCAGATGTATTCGTACTGCCTACCTGTTCTAATGAGAATGTCGTGAGCTCAAATCAATTATAAAAACTGATTATATTATTACATTGTGATGATGAAAAGAATTGGGCTAGTGAATTAAATCATGAGACTAAAGTAAACTGAATGGCTGGCTTAAATTGTATTAAATTCAATACTAATTTGAAGTTGAGTAAAAAATACCTAAAAACTAATAATTTCGTGTAGCAATTTTATTTATGGAATTTTTTTGCACCATAATAAACATACCATAGAATGTTCACATGAATAAATTAATTATCATAAAGTACATGGGTTTTTAAATACGTAATAGGTTTGTTGAACTTGGCAATTATACATTTTATACATTTAGAATTAAAATTATAGAAATTAATTCCGTTTCAAAATGTTTTTTTCACCTTGCCATTTTTGTTTTTGGCTTTATTCTTGAATTGTGTGCTGTGTTTATGTTTTAAAAAATCTACTTATCATTATGGATATCCTAAAAGTTCACAGTATACTCCAAATAAATGTCTAACTTATGAATTTGATACATTTTCTTCCGAAAGTTGTTATATTAGTCCCCTCGTTCCAAATATTTTTAGTGACAACATTCTTCACTTACATTTTTCGATTAATTGTAATCCTACTTGCAAACCTGTACATACCTTATTTGCACTTTTGCATGAGTGGCTTAACAAATGGGATTTTTATCTATGTACATGGCCAAGTCGGAATTAATTGAGATTCAAAAAATAATTAAGAACCGATTTCAGGTGAGCTTTACAGCGGTACTCGTTTCAGGTATTGCTGCAGCAATGAATAAACATTTGAATAGTAGAATGGATAGCAAAAGTAAGACAACGCATGATTCCGTGGTGTTTGCAAGTATGCTACCTTTAAAAATTGACTGCAAAAATACATGTAGACATTGTGGAAAATATTTAAGCCAAGAATAGATTCGAATGGTGAGAAAGTTGTAAGTATAATTTGATTCGCATGTTTTGGTAGCATTTGCAATTTGCAATCCAAAAGTACATTTTGAATACATCCCAAAAATAAATGCAAAAAGAAGTTGTCTTTAACGACGAGAAAATATTGAGTGCCCAAGCCCATACACCATACAACCGAGAGTGACCAATACTATTGTAAGTTCAGAAAGGGGCAACTGGTCTAAATTTTTCTAATTTCTAGTTAGTGCAGTTGATTGAGTTGATGATGACAAATTGTGGTCTGGGGTATAATGAGAATCGGTTTCTATAAAATGTATATCATTCAACTTTTTCGTTTATTATTTTCTCACGACAAATCACATTATAATCTTTAATTGAACAGACAAACGCATGACACATTGTAAATCTAACCATGATCCATTTTTTTGTGTTGTGAATTTTACAAAGATGATATTTGTAATAAAATCTAGATCTCAAACTAAACTTTACAAACTGCTACTCTTCTTCTCTCGTCTCGTCTCCAACACATTGCCAAACAAGAGAAAAAGCTCATTTTGGACGAGAGATAAAAAGGAAAGGAAGACAATTGGTGTGACAATGACATGTTCACCTGTTCTAAAGGACATTGCATTCCAATTGGTTATGTGTGTGATGGTAAAGACGACTGTGGAGATGAGAGTGATGAGCCAAAGGACCGAAATCAGTGTCCAGCCTGCTAGGAGAACCACTTCAGGTGCACTGTAAACAGGAAATGTATTCCAAAGTTTTATGTGTGTGATGAGTATAGCGACTTTGAAGACGGAAGTGATGAAAATAAGAATCCTGATAATTGTCCAGTTGGTGATATAACCGAGTTTCGATGTTCTTCTGGTCGGTGTTTGGAGGAAATGTGGGTTTTTAATGGGTTAAATGAGTGTGGGGATTGGGGGGATGAAGGGGAGGAGTTGTGTCCAAGTTTAGTAAATAAGGGTCGGTGTAATAGATCTTTAGACAAAGTGGATAATGAAGCTCTGGGGGAATGTGAGACAATTAGGAGTAAGAGTTTAATGTATGTATATTTAAGTGTGAAAAAAATGCAAGTAATTTAATATTTTGGTTGTTTGGTTAATTTTCAGGCAATTCTGCTGAATGGTGGTGTGATACCAAAGGAATAAGGAATCATGGAACTGATCTGACGAAGACAATTGCTCGCATTAAAATTACAGTTTTGCATTAAAGTGTACACCAATAATATTTACATTACAACAAAATATTTTGGTTTTAATTATTAATCTCAGTCAAGTTTAAGTTAATTTCC
This sequence comes from Entomobrya multifasciata, assembly GCA_034693345.1. NCBI lineage: Eukaryota > Metazoa > Arthropoda > Collembola > Entomobryomorpha > Entomobryidae > Entomobrya > Entomobrya multifasciata. The sequence continues at coordinate 16,382 of JAQFXM010004704.1, forward strand.
ACAAATAACACCACAAGTTACAACGATACATATGTATATACAGTCAACGAATACTAACCTCTACAAAACCTAACCGTATCATATTTTTTACTTTTTTACACCTTTTTAGAATTGATTTGTATATTTTTCAAAACCTT
>JAQFXM010004705.1:0-16517 GCA_034693345.1 Entomobrya multifasciata
CAACTTTTGCCAAGACACCATGGGTCAAATCCGCCCAACAGGGTCACTAGAGGTCAAAAACTTTTCGTGATATGACGTGTCTTCACATGTCTCTACATTACATGTCATGCTTCATCTTCGTCTTTTCTTTATGTCTTGACATGACTTGTTTATACCATACTTATGCACTTTATTGCGGTCGATAGTTTTACAATGGACTGTTCTGGTGGGCACATGGACTTATTTTTTATTTTCTCTATCCGTATTATCAGCATTAAAAATATATACTGACACATTTGCAGTTTAAGGACACAGAACTGAATCGCCAAACCATTCTGCTATACCACATGTTACATTGCATCAATCAAATGGATTTATTTTTAATTTAAAAAATTGCGGGATTTAACCAGTAAGATTTGAATTTATAGTAATTGGTGTCTAATTATTATAGACAACTAATGACCATAACTTCTTGTGGAAAACAAAATTTATCTTATGAGATCATAATTGCATCAAAAATTCGTGCAGTCAATAATTGAAAATGTTCCCTTAAAAAATCCTTATCAACTATTTTAAAAGATCCGCAAAATATATTTACAGGGTGAATTGCCATAGCAATCTTTACATTTCTGCAGTTCACTTTTTGTTTGTTCTGAGATAAAATTTGTTTTACCTTTGTTCTCTGAATTTTTATAACATCCCTGGTCAACACGATTGCATCTACCACATCAGGTAGTAAAATAACTTGCATAAGTGCACATACAAACAAAGCAATAATAGCTCCCAAATAAATTACTAACGTAACCCTTTCGTAACAAACAATTATAAAATAACAAGATACCACAGTGCCCCAGAAAAACGTTGCTTCTAAGAAATATACAAACCAATGAAACCATGTTCGAATTCTACCGTGCATTATCCTAAGCATAGTATATAGATATACAAATATTGGAAATCGCAGTTTCTTCATGCATTTTATAACCTTGGTATATTGATCTCCTAAGATACAAAGGCAGCACATAAAGTAGCTTCCACTTCGACTGATTTCTAAACCAGAAGTAAATAAGAGAATTGCTCGTATACCAAGTGTACAGTGAATGGTTTTCCGTGTTCCAGTACATTGGATCATTTAACACAAGTTTAAAAATAAAATCTGCGGTGTCATAGCTCATATACAAGGCGGCTAGAGTAAAAGCAAAAGGAAATCCTCCGGCAAGTCCTGCTATTATGAACATGGCATTTCCATATCCATCTGGATCTCTATTAGTTTCTCGAATATCATCTGAAAATGTTTTCAAAAATTGATTAAAGCTTATTTTACTTAAGTTCTAAAACATGTGTCAAGAATTACTTACCGGAGAGAACCAAAGCTCGCTTCATTTTCAACAGTTCATTAAACGAGCTTACAATTTGATTACGAATCCGTAGAATAGAATATCCAAACAAAGTGGCCGCAGTGAAAAATACGAATACGATGGACATCATGATTAGTCTTTCCCATCCAAATTCCATTTTCGATTTTCGAAGTATGCCATAGTATAAAGCAATAACTCCAGAAACTAGTCCATGAAAAAATAGATGTGTGAAAGATAAGACGATAAATATCCATTGCAATGGAGAACGACTAATTTTCAACGCAGAGTAATCCCGGTTAAATTTTATGGGAATATTTGGAATGTACCAAAAAGCCCAAGAATGGATTTTAAGAGCGAATATTTGTAGAACGGGGAAATTTGGTTTTGTGCTTGATTTGTTTTGTTTCTTTTGGGCCATCTTGTAGCGGACGAAATGTTTTTCTTGTTTGTAGCTGAATATCTTAAAATGATTGTACCAGAAAGCCCAAGAATGGAATTTAAGAGCAAATATTTGTAGAAAGGGGAAAGTGGGTTTTGTGCCAGATTTATTTTGCTTCCTTTGCACCATTTTGTTGCGTTCAAAATCTTTTTCTTGTTTGTAACTTAATATCAGATACTTTGTTGAAGATGATTTGAAAGTTGTATATTATGCTTGCGAAAGCTATAAAAAACAACGTATTATGCACACTTGTGTCCTTTAACTAGAGTCGGTATACTTCATTTCTAGCGCACACGTGCAAAGGGTTAAGAATGTACCATCCATGTATCTTTGAACTGCATTAATTTTAATTAAAGGTACATAAGTTCTTGCGTAACATGAAAAACGAGGACATGAGACATAGATTCGTAGGGTATATTAAAAACGTCTGAAGATTAAAAATATTCATGAAGTCAATTAAACTTTGGAATTGTTGTTCAGAAGGCAATTAGTTTTGGACTTGTAACAATAATTGCGTGTTCTGGTTTCAATATACAAAAGTCCCTGTTAAGAAATACTAAAATTCCGTTAAAAAAAGTAGTGGTACTTTTGATCGTTGGTACACGTTCATTGCTTAAATAAAGTATCTTAAAGAAATTTGTGAAATTCTGGGATTACATAGGTAAAGTGAGTTTAATGCAGCTACACAGTATTTGAAGAGCTTATTCTAGGTTTAGCAATAAATTCTCTTGAAAAATGAAATCACTTGAGTACTTAACTTGTTCTAATGTAAACATATATTAAAGCTGTATAATTTTAGGGTACATTAGGGCAAGATCCTGAATATTATAAAATGAGAAGAAACTCTAATGAACTCCTCGTGTAGAGAACCAAGTGGAACATTTTTCATTAACACATCAAATAGTCTATGTTGTGTATACGAATTTTAGGAGGAAAGCCATTTTTTACAAAAGCGAATTTATTTTGCAAAAATTATGAAACATTATATAATTGGTGCTCATGATGCCTTTGGTCAATTACTCGTTTGTCTGGTGACCCCTTATTTTTTGTTAATGATAACAATGAGAGAGAGATTTTTTGGTTCAAATTTAGAAACCAGTAAGCATATTAATTTAAGGAAATTAAGTATTGACCTAAACATATTTCTTACACAACAAAACATTAATACTACTCACTCCTAAAAATAGTGTAAGTGCCTAGAAATTGGGTAGAAAAAAAGAATGTATGGGGTTTTCTGGGATGATGTTGAAGATTTTACTCAAAGGTAGGGTCACAAAACCAATAGTTTATTGAAATACATTAGAAATTTACAGAATTAAATAATTTCCAATTTATTCTTGACAAATTTTTAATTTAAAAAAGAGAATGCAAAATGGTTTTAAATGGTTTAGAATATTTCTGAGAAGGTCAACTCTTGTAGTCCTAAAATTTGGAAACTTACATAAAATTGATACACAAATATATCTCTTCTTCATTATGTAGTTTTTGCATCGAATCTTTTTTCTGGTATGAAACACTAAAGTAGTCTTTTCTTAGGATAATTCGGACATAGTGTACCATTAAAAGTATTATTTCAGCGCTAGTTTGGTAAACATTACAAAAAACTGCTAATATTTTAGTGGAAATAGATTTTTAGATTAATTGTGGTCAATTGCTTAAACCAGTATTTTTACTAGAAATCTAATAACATTACAAATAATATAAACCCAATATTTACTTCCCGATTGATTAATCAAGATAATGTATTGAAAATACTGAAGTATTTTATAGTTTGTTTTTTGTGGCATATCCTTAGGTTGGTTTAGTAATATTTGCACACGTAGAAACTTGATAACATTAATTGGTGGTAATTAAATAATTCCAATGAAATGTTTGCATGGTCATTACATTACTATTTTATGACAGATAGTTTTAAATAAATGTAAGTGGCTGTCGTTTACAGTGCATAACGATTCTCCCGGTATGTCTACCAAAATATATTACTAGTGGCTTAAAAAGGATTTACTTCTATGTATCAATAAATTACTATGAAATAAACGCCTCACAAATATTATTTTGGTAAATTCTTGATCAACACATTTGATTATACAAGATAATATTAGTGTTATTCTATTTACTTTATTTTACCAAAATATGTTTTCGAAATAAGTGATGTTCAATTTTCATGTTGTCTAAACTAAGTCGATAACGTCATAATAAAATAATTGTTGATAAAGTTGACTTAATAAAAAATGTAATTATATCAGAAATTTTCGGTATAGTAGCAGCTACTTATTTGGTTCTAGCAATAGTACATTTTTGTGACTTAAGCCAAAAATCAAAGGCTTTTCCAGAAAAACAAATTCTTGTAGTCTGAAAAATGCCATCCCAACTAAATTTATGCATTATTGCCAAACTATGTAATGTTTTTCGATTTACTACCAAATCAAACTTTCCTTTTAGTTATGACGAGCAAGCAAAAGTATTTTATGTTTCTACTGAAAAATCCAAACAACAAACTATTCTGTTAACGTTGGATATTCTCTATATTGGCCTTACGGTAGGACGACTTGTTCAAAGTTTCAACAACTTTGACGCTTTAAATCTTACCAAAATACTGATTCGTGGGTGTACGTTTGTAATGATCTTTGGTCAGTTGTGCTACTTAAAAGGTTATACTACGCAAGCATCTGAATTCTGTTGCTTGCTAAATTGCATGAATAAAAATCAGGGAGGGTTTTTGTTCCCAAGTTTCAAAAAGAGTCGAAAAGGTGACAAACTTCTAACTTCGTTGATTTTACTGTCAGATTTATCAGTTGTTTTAGCTTACCTTATTATTATACCACTTTTTGATTTTTGGCTAACATTTTTAATTGAAAACCACAGCAATGGTTTCAAAGTGATATACATTCTTTTCACAATTTTTCGGTTTCAAACATTTTTCAGTTCTTGTATTTCTGTAATGATGTTTGCTTCAACATCTTTTGTAACTTTAAAAGAACTTATGGATAATCTTACAGATTTGCTAATATATTGTAGAAAACTTAGCGACGAGGACTATTACTCCCGTGAACATTGGCGCGTTGCGTTGCTTTATCGACGAGTTCAAGTTTTTTCCATTTTAGTAAACCAATGTTTCCAATTGTACTTTTGGCCTGTGATTTCGTTCTTTGGAGCCTTAGTTTGTGTTGGACTATTTTACATTTTAATATCGTATCATAACTTGTTAAGCAATTTCATGTATGCTAGCATTTTATTTTTCTCAGTATCTTTGTTGTTTAGCAAATGTATTTTGTTGGACATTGGAAGCCGTTCGCTGATCGTGTCTACAAAAATTCTTCGGAGTTCCAATAGTCGTATAAATTTACTTCACAGAAAGGAGTTTCAGAAATTTTTAAAAAGCTGTCCAAAAATTGTGTTAAAAGTTGGATCATTTCACTATATTGATCGACAAAGAGTTCCGTATTTACTTCGATTTGTTTTACAAAGAACATTTTTGCTTGTAGTTAGAACTAATGTTAGGAATAAATGATGAACATTTTATTGTTACATTTTATTAAACGGTTTTTAAACTAATACGAGGTTGGATTTTAAATTTCCAGTTTTAAACTATACAGTATATTTTTACTTCGGTTGATAGTGTTTCACCTTTCATACTGTTTATTTTGTTAGAAAAGGCAAAAAAATACAAAGAACACTTTCTACGCACGAACCAATATATAAATATAAAGATTACAAATTGGATTAAGTTTTTCGTTTTCAGAATAAAATTACCATTTTATGCATATTTTCTATTGTCATTTCTATTCTATTGTGTCTGATTTCTTGCTAACAAACAAAATAAGGATGATATTTAGTAAGAAATTTTTTAGCTCTAGTTATTTGATATACTTAAAAGCCCTATCAAAATGATGTTCTACCAGAAAATTCAGAACCATACATTTGAGTCGTGAAACTAAAGAAATTTTAAAGCTCCTTTCGACTTACAAAAGCTTTAGTCCTTTTCTTAAACACCAGTTCTTCAAGTTCAATTTTTCTTTTAGGTTTTTGTGGCACCATCTTCTTCCTACACTTTAAATCAGACATCATATTATACAACCATCCTACACATTTTTGTGTGCGTGAAACCAAAACTAAGAGAACTTTCCAAAAGACCTTACGACACTCTACAAGCACACATACAAACGACACTAGAAGTCCAGCAAAAAGCAAATTAAAAATATTCTGAATATTTCCAGACATGTTTGGTCTTTTCGGAGGTTCAATATCGTTGCCAACTTCAACATCAGTCTTGTTTATAAACCTAGGCCACCAATTCAATATTCCAGAACTGTATACCATCGAAGCCTTCTTAAGCAATGATAAAGAAACAAACCCATCATAGTAAAATACAAGGTAAGGTTTCTTGTAAGCTGTTACACCAACATCGGAATATTTTCCTAATTTTCTTAGCTGCCGCGATATAGTTTGTCCCATATAATGAGGAATGATCCAAGCTGATTTATTGCAGTTTTTCAAATCGTTCGCAATTAGTTGATCCTGCTTTACCCCAAAGTACTTCACCATTTCGTTTCCTAGCTTTTTAGAAAATTTACTATTAGGGTTAAGGACACCAGAAGTTACAAGCGGAGTCAGCAGATCCATTGCATACACAAAAATGTCGTAAGTACTTGGATGCAGTTTAGTTTTATCGACAAGATATTCAAGAAACGTAAGCGTTGAAGTATTATAATGTTTTAAATATCTAAATCGCTTCCGAATTTCAGTATATCCGATAGCAATCCAAAGACTTTTGTAATCAAGGCGGATAGAATCGGTTGTAATTTGCTTACTGTTTCGAAACTTTCGAAATCGTACGCTTCGTAAAATGTATTGCACAGATGACATTCGACTATATAGCGTGTAGTTATCTTGAACAAGCTCGTCAATCTGCTGATATGGAACTCTTTGCCGTGGTGTTACAATATTGTAAACATTTGTACTTTTGAAAGCGTTGCTAACTACCAAACCTGCCAATAATAGTGCACAAATAACAAATCGTAATGCTTTAAAATTTGCCATCAGTGAAGGAAATGGATCTCCCTGTTCAACTAAAACTTTTAGTAAAAATAAAGATTTAGGTTGATTCGCAATTTTCTTATTTGGAGACAGTCGTTGCATAATATAAATTAGCAGAACTAGGAATATTATAATGCATTTCCACACAGGAGCTTCAAAAATTGACACAAACTCGAGAAATGTAAAGGATGCAAAACCTTTTGAACCACAGCTGACAAATCGTAGTGTTCCAAATTTATGCTCAACTTGAACTGTCCATTTCTGCACATCGCTTTCCATTTCTTGCACGTAACCAGTTAACTTTAAAAAAGTAAAATAGTCTAAGTATTTGCTGGGTGGAATTACTTTTGTAAAATTACCTAATAGACTAATGTAAATTGATGCATACGCATAAGCTAACATCTGAATATTATCAGGATATTTAAGCTTTAGCTTGTGAAACTTTTTCAGGGGTGACTTTAGTAAAGTCGGATCCTGGTTTGCAAAATATGATATTTGTGACGCTAAATACATTTGATATTCAGAAATCGCTTCAATTGAATTCAAAATAGGATATAAATTTGTCGAGTTGGTCAGTTTCAAAATATATCCAAATGATAGTAGACTTAAACTAACGAAATTTATATTTATAAATCCGGAACATTCAATACAGGGATGGATAATAAATAGTCTATTTACAACTCCATATGTTTCACTGAAAGTGCATCTACGGCGTGGGTTATATGACACATGGCCAATAATGTGAACATCCGTGTATGCCAAAAACGTTGAGCGATCCTGAAAAATGTAACTTTTTCTTCCTCGTAACCACGACAACATTGACAAAACTTTGTGCTCTGTTACACTCTGTTTTAAGTCAATAAACAAATTGAGAGTTGGTATTGCGCTTGGTAAAAAGTGGAATACTTCCTGGTTTAGATACCGAAATATTGGAGTATGTTTACCAACATTAAATATTGGTTCTGGCATTAGCAAATCCACTTGCATTTGACACAGCCATGGCTTTGAAGATGGAATGAATCGTAATGGATCTAATCCGACACAATAATCAGTGTTAATTCCACCAGGCACTAACGGAGTAAATAATTCTGAGATTGAACATTTGTGGGTTAGTTCTGCAACATCGGTATCCGTTTTAGTGCTTGTTGTGAAATTTCCTATTACTTGTCCTAACGCTGTTTTTGGTACACCAATTATTCCAGGCGAGCCAGAAAATTTCCTTTTTCCTGAGTGAGCATAAAGTTTTCGAAATAATATTGCTAGTTCGAATTTTCTCAGAATTATTGGTACCATGTTCGTTGGTTGAAGATTGACATTCTGAAAGTTATTTATCAAAACAAGACAGTTGTCCCTTGAAAGGTCTTTCAAAATAGAGTATAAATTTGTGACAGTGGGAATTTGGCCTTTTTGGTCTTTATATAAATTTTTAGTAAAAAGATAACTGCGGAGAGCTTTTTTTATGTCGTTTGAAAGGCCCTTAACGAAATTTAGTGAATGTAAATCCTCTAGTGGCATTGAGTTTAGTAATTTTGTGTTCAAATTGTAGCCGCTAATAGAATCATGTGCCCTCTTGGACAATATGTTTGAAAAATGTGTCACAAATAAAAATTTTAGCAGAAAAAATTTCAGCGAGTCAACGCAAAACTTAAAATTGTACCACATTGTTTCAGGAATAAAGATCAAAAAAGGTTTTAATAACAGTATTTAAATTGGGCTATTATATAATCTGTTTTATCGATTCGCAAAGAAGTGTCCTAAATGAAGTGCTGGTGAGAATTTTTGTTCCTTTAATGCTTTGATGAAAATAGTTTAAAATGGATATTTAAACAGCAATGCTATGGTTTTCTACGAAATTAAATTACTAATAATGGTATGACTAGTATACAAAATAAGCTTACTCCGCCATTTGTATATGGGCTCTTATAAAGGAAGCTTTGAAATACAGCACGATTGAATTAATTTAAAAAAATGTTTTGTATTTTTTAAGCCAAATAAGTTTTTTGTCAAGGGCCAGGCGGTGTTATTCAAAAAAACTAAATCTCTTTCGTGAGACTTTATTATATAAATGATATATTGTAGATTTAAGAATTAAATAGTAGATACACTGAAAAAATTACACTTTGTATTTAAACTAACTCGAAAGAAATAATTAAATGTATAGACGCAAGCTTTCCAACTGAGAACTTATAAAACCAATGACGCATTTCGGGATTTTATAATTCATTAGCGGAGTCCAATTAACTAGAGTAGTTTTATATAACTTTTTTTCCATCCTAATATATTTCTTTCCTCGGAACAAGTGGGTTTGGTCCATTGTAGTTACATACTCTGGATTTATGTAAAGTACTTTAAGTTATTAATACAAGTGGTACCTTAATAGCCATTCGTTGCTTCCGCAAAACCTGGACATTTAGTATCCTCATTGGAGTTTTGTGGTTTAAAAAAGCAACCCTAAATTTTAATGATGGACCGTTTTATTTATTTGACCTATATTTTAAAGATTTTTCGAAGACTTTATACGCAAGGAATTTAACAGAGGCGTCAAAAGCCTTAACAAACTATTGTGAGACCATAAATGCGCAATAATTCAGCATAACACTATAGCATAAGTATGAGCATAAGGATGCAATTTTTTCTTATCACATTATTTTATGTTATGACGATCTACTATTCTGGGATGATAGGACATCTGTAACCATTTACAATTTTCCCAAGTTCTATTTTATTTACTAATTAACTCTGAGTAATTTTTTGGTTTTTTCATTTAAGGGGAAGCCGGAGATGATGCTTTGTTCTTTTTTCTATCTAAAATAACATTCATTTAATAAAGTACAATGAGGAAAGTACTTATATTTCAAAATTCATGAAGAAAAAACTGATTTTCTTGACAAATTCAACGACGGAAAGTATTATAAAAAATGCACGATATCCGGAAATGAATAGGAAGATATGCCAATCCACACAATTCATTGGCCTCTTGCTTCATTCTTGCATTTATTTCAAGCATAACATTTCAATACAATATGTAGGCACGTACGTAGGTACGTATTATCAGAAAATACTTCGATATTTTACACACAGCCCTGAACAATACCATGAAGGGAAAGAAACTGTAATATGAACAGCCATGCATACAAAACCAACATGCAATGCAACAAGAACTTCATAATTGGTTTGTTTTGAAAGCAACGTTTAATCGAATATCAAAGCCAACATATCGATTCTCAATTATAGCGTATAATGACTTATATCGTCTATGCTGGGATAAATTGCTTGTTTTGCATTTGTGACAAATTTAGTTATAAATCCGGCGAATCATAAAACTGCTCCTTAAACTTGATATAAGTTCACAGCATCCTAACTATGAATCCATGTAGGTTTAAATTATGCTAATATGATAAATTATAAAAAAGCGTAACCCCAAAAAGTTAGCACAATTTATTGTTTATTCATTTCCCAAGCTTGCAACTGGAAATTTACTTAAAGTTCGTTAAATATGTGGAAAACATTTTATCTTAATAATAAATAGTCAATTATTCTATCAATACAAAATGACTGAAATACTAGTGGTGTGGTTTTCTCAATAAAATTTGACATACCAAATTTGATCTTTTGAATTTGACAAGAAAAAAGAAACCTTTTAGTAAACTTCTGTTGTTTTCTTGACAGAGCTAAACTATTATGATATCTTTTGAGGTTGGACAATGAGTTGGATGACACATAATTTAAATCCCCGACAAATCCGTAACAAATCAGAATTACAAGAATTGCTTCCACAAATATAACCAAATTAAACAAGGAAACCATCAGTGTTGTGGAGTTCCATGATGGTTGAAGTACAAGTGTAACAAGTGCCATTATTTGTAGAAATCCAGAAACAAACATAACCAAAAATGGTATAGTTTGCATAGTGTAGTTGTATGTTTCAACTTGCAAGTGAACAGCCCGACAAAGTTTAATTTCCAGACACATATTTTCAGAATCCATGAAACCTTTTTGTATTTCAAAACAGGTTTTTAGCCTACTAAAAATAAAATGAAAACTTTAGTTTTGTTTGCAAATTTCGTAACTTGAACGAGTAAAGCAAATTTATTACCTGTGTGCCTTTTCCTCACAGAACGTCAATGAAAGAACGCCAATTAAGATATCTGCTACTAAGCCGTATCCTCGTACTCCAATTATTGTCCACACAACGCGGTTAACTATGAAAGTTAATGACGACAGCAAAATCGTTCCTAATACTCCATTGCAATTTGATAAGCTCATCCAATAATCCAATAACCAAAGCGTGTTAAATGGTAATGATTTTCTAAGAACACAACTAATAGGCACAACATTAGGCAAAATCCAATCCCGAGCAAAGCGAGAGACATACAACAGTTGTTTTGCTCTTTTTGATTTGGTTGTGGGTTGCGATACAGGTAGTTCTTTCATATTTAGAAGAGTTTCTAATTCAATAGCCCTATTCAAAAATGAAATGTAGTCCTGAGGATACATAAACTTAATTCTGTAACCCTCAGCAACTGTTAGGAATAGGAATAAAAGTATGATGCAAAAATCTGTCTCTGCTTTTTTAATGACGTCGTTCTCTGATTGCCCATTTGTGGATATTTTGGGGACTATGATGCGTACAAATGTTGCCCCTGCCACTACTAAAAGAAGTAGGCAACGGTTTCTAATTCCTTTTCTGGCTTCATGTCGTTTTGACAACTCAAATTTGTTTTTGGTCTTATTGTATGTAAACAATTGGCCAGCGATTTTAGGCGATGCTTGGTTTACATCAACAATTATATCAAGGAAGTTTTCTGAAAGTAACATTTTGCTGTAATATATAAATATATATATATAAACAGTTAGAATAAAATACTTTAAACTAGCTATTTTGCGAGCTACTTTGGCCAGCGTCTGTTCGAAGACTAATTTTTAGTATATTTTGTAATCATCCTGACGCTTAGTGAGAAAAAAGTCCTATTTCTTGTATCTCTCCAAACTAAGTGCGGAATTAACTTGAGAACAACATAATTATTGTGAGAAACAAATTGATGTTGACATGTCGTAGAAAATAACATGACATGAAAGTCATGTTATTTTGAAATGGTTGTTTTGAAATAATTGTTTTGATGAACGTTAGGTAGGTAAAAACTTAAACAAATTAATTTTAAATTACCATTTGAATACGTGAAAATAAATTACGAAATCTGAAATATGTTTAAAAGTTTAGTAAAATTGAGGAATCAGTAATAGGCGGTGACAGTAAAAGTTAATAACTTTCCTTAAATAATATTCATGTCTTCAGAACAGTTATTTTCCACGCGCGAGAAAATGAGCATGAATTAAACTGTTGTTTCTATATACTAGTCATAGTTAGTGATTTAGTTGGTTCCTCTAAAGGGAATTTTATTTCGCGGTTCTAGAGAATTGCCAACAGTATAATAGCAAGAGAAAAACCTAAACATTTTAACTTGAGTTTTGAGAGCAGGCAAGCAGAGAATTAATGTCGCAATACACATCCTTACATACACGATTTTCTTTATGACTTAACCACCAAATGATTATTGTGCCGTACTACTTACTATTCAAATACGGTAACAAAAACTTTTTAACACCCATGGAAAACTCAACTATTCTAAACCTAAACTACAATTCATGGTTAACCTAACATTTCTCTTACTGCAATATCCCTCGCTAAACTCCACTTTATTAAACCTTACCTTGCAGTCTATACTAAACGCCAAGGCTCACTGTATTTCATCCCACACTTCATGGTACCGGTTCTTAAGGATTTGGACATGTAGAATCCGAATCTGTCGTCCGATTAAAAATTTAAATACCACGTTACAAAAAACTAGGCCGGAAATTTGAAACTTTAGAATTTTGAAACAAAAATCATATCCACGGGGGTTATGTACACGTAGAATCTGAATCTGACGTCAGATTTATAATTTTAAACACAAGGTTACTGAAAATAGTCGGGAAATTTCAAATGTTAGAATTTAGAGACGAAAATCATATCTACAGTGGTTTTCTTTACGTAAGATGCGAATCTGAACTAAGATTTATTATTTGAAAAACTACCTTACCGAAAAAAGGCGGGAAATTTCAAATTTTAGAATTTTGAGACAAAAATAATGTTCAATGCAGTTTTGGACACTTCGAATCTAAATTTGACGTCAGATTGAAAATTTGAAATACTGCGTTACTGAAAATATGCGGCGAAATCGAAAATTCTGGGTAATGCATGTATGCATGAATGGACTCGAGGAAGTATCTAACTTATCTAAGGCAGTCTATTATGCATGGCGTCCCCATTTAACAATTTCGGAAATTCATTGAATTTGTAGTTCAAGACCAAAAATCAGAATATGATCACAACTTGAGATGCTGAATTTAAATTTTACGTTTTCCAACTTTGCATAGTACTTAAATTAAACAAATGTATAGTCAGCTTGAAGGAAATTGGAACGATGGAGTGAGGTTTGACGCTTCACTTGAATTTCAAGTCAGATTTTTGGGTGGATTAGGAAAGAGGATTGGGTTTAGAGTTTACCAGGAAGTACTTTGATGTTACAATTTGGGATCATCGACCTATGGCGAAGGACTTCCAAACAAACACCAATAATCAACAATGCGTAATGGCGTAAACCCATCCTGCTGTGGCCAAGGCAAGGCCGAAATGCATGAAAAACTCACAACTGTTAAGCAGATTTGATTTAAAAGATCATTATCACAGCCGCTATAGTTTGACAAGGCACACGGTGACGTATCGAATATCATTTGTGTATAGCTGGCTTTGCTAGTATATTTATAAAAGCATACTAGTTTTAGTAATTCAAATGATTACGAATATGTGTTTGATATTGTATATGGTATATATGGTTTTTAATCTAATTATAAGAGCTCTTAATTGGTGTATTAAGGTGTTCCCTACGGCTTATATCAGAAATTAGGACGTTTACATCCAGATTTGAGCTAAGGTAAGAAAAATCCTTAGGTTTTAAAAAATGTGGTCATAGTAAACGTCATTGCAAATTAAGGTGTAATAATCTGTGGCATTTTGGATTATCGGGCGTCCAGACAGACGGACGGAAAACATGGCGAAGTTCATGCTTCACTTAGCTTTGGTTTCGGTTCCGTAATAAGTTTTCTAAACAACTATGGAATAGCTCGATGGGCAAACAAGCTAAGCTGTTGTAAAAAATAATTGTCTCGTAGTTACACGTGGCACGGAAACCACATGAAATATTGTTGGTTGTTTTTTAAGTGTGCGTATGGTGCTCAATTTTTGCTTTTTACATCAAAACCCAGTTTTTTGTTGTAAAATGAATAACAAGAAATTTCCGTAAACTTGCACGCTGAATACTCATTTTCATTGTTATATGAACGTTTAAGTTAGCCAAGCAGTAGTATGGTAACTTTAAGAATTCTTGTCTACACTAGTAATTAAAAAACTTACGGTGTTTCATGATTTTGGTTAGCGTTTAGGTTTCGCTGTTTCATATAATAAAATACTCACAGAAGCCTAACCACAAGCCTTATCACGGTTTTAATAATTATCTGTGTGGAAATAATATATGTATGAAACACAATAATGATTTTAGTGGAAAAGAGTTATGCGTTGTGGCTTTATTTGAGAAGAGCTGAAAAAGGAATAATATCGAATCATAGATGAATCATTATATTTGAAGACATAAAATGCGAACATGGTTAATACACTTGGTATAAATAAAAAACAGTAACCCAGATTCACTGAAAGTTCAATAGTTGCTAGTCCGCAAAAATAGTGTTGTTGGGTGACGAAGATAAGCTAGACGAATTAGGTAAGTGAGTTGGCAAGTTATACCGTCTTAATAGTACATGGTTAACCAATGATCATGAATCGGAATGTCATCTGACTAATTACATTTAACAAGGTCTTTTGTGTTTATGAAACTTCAATATTAACAGGAGTGAGACTTTTGAGAATAATATCATAAAAATACTTTGGTCCTAGCACAGAGCTTGAGTATTTTATGATACAGTGAATCTTTTATTGACTTTTGAATGATTTGTGGTTGTTTTTAAGGACTACTCTATCTTAGAAATATTATGACAAACATCTGGTTAAACAAAATTAGTTATGTTTCGGCACCATTATTTTAGTTTGTATTAATACGTATATAATCTTGGCATTCTACGTTATTACGAAGGGCGAAATTATGTTAGAATTTTCCTGTATTAAGTATCACAACATTAACTCATTAACATATTTTATTCCTGAAGGTACAGCAAAATTTAAGTTTATTATAAGCAGGAAACAACGAATTTTTTCACTTTGAGGTAATTATACTAACACAAATTTAGCATTTTGGTGTATTCATTTAATATGGAGCCAAGATTTTACGAATATTAGATATTGATTCACTTTACATTTAGTTTAATTTCTTAGAAAAAGTTGTAGATACTACGTAATAAAGGTTTCGTTTGGTTCATAGTTTTAATTTTACAGTAGTCAAAAAAAAGGATTACAAACACAATATGTTAGTTGATCTCAATTTTTGTAACAAGTATTTTTTGAGTATGCTACTTCATCAACAAACAGTCTTGTTTTGTAAATTTATTATTTATTACTTCATGAAAACTCCAGTAACAAAATATTGCATCCTGCACGGACGGCTTCTTATATCGAAGCCTGAAAAGTAGTCAAAATGGTAACAAACTTTTATTTTCGTTAATTCTACTGTCCAATTTGTCAGATGTTTTAGCTTACCTTGTAAGCGTACCACTTTTTGACTTCCACCACTACTTTTGATTGAAAACAACAGCATTGGTTACAAAACAAAGTTCATTCTTTTCATAATTTTGCGGTTTCCAAAATTTTTCAGTGCTTCTATCACTGTAAGGATGTTTGCATCAACTTATGTACAAATTTCATAAACGCCGAAGCACAAAAAACATTTTTTACAGAAAAATAGTTCTTTCAAAGGAGTCAACCAAAACATTTCTGGCTTTTAAATTGCAACAAAGGCAAGTTACCGATACGTAATTAACAATAAGCTTTACTTCTTTCTGTTACGCTTATTAGGATACATTTTTCCTTGATTTAATTGAATTTTTCTTTGTACCGCCTTCTTTATACCCTTTAAAACAGACAATGTCTTATACAACCATACTACGAATTTCTGTATGAGTGAAACCAAAAGAAGAAAAACTTTCCAAAATGTCTTCTTCAACTCTACAAGCAAACATACTAACGATATTAAAAGACCAACAATAAGCAAGTTAAAAATATTTTGAATGTTTCCAGACATGTTAGGTCTTTTTGGAGGGTCAATATCTTGGCCAACTTCAACATCAGTCTTATTTATTAATCTAGGCCACCAATTCAATATTCCAGAACTGTACACCATCGAAGCCTTCTTTAGCAATGACAAAGAAACAAACCCGTCGTAGTAAAATACAAGGTAAGGTTTTCTGTAAGCTGTGACACCAACATCTGAATATTTTCCTGATATTCTGAGCTGCCGAGATATAGTTTGTCCCATATAAGAAGGAATTATCCAAGCTGATTTACTACAATTTTCTAAGTCTTTTGTAATAAGTTGATTCTGTTTTACCCAAAAATACTTGGCCAATTCTTTTGCAAGCTTTTTAGAAAGTTTATTACTAAATTTAAGCACACCAGTCCTTATAAGCGGAGTTAGGAGATCCATTGCATACACAAATATGTC
>JAQFXM010004706.1:0-16516 GCA_034693345.1 Entomobrya multifasciata
AAACCTGAGATAGATCCTAACATACTACGCATCAACATCAATGTTTGCCTTTGAACTGTATATATGTCGATTTGAGATTAGATCTAAAAAATGGTTCAATGTACTGAAACTGAAAGTATATCATCTATTCAGGTGAATATACATATATTAGTACAATCTTCAATTTTTAAAATACAAAAGCTGACATTAGGAAATTGTTTATCGGAGTATTACATACTGGGTGATTATATTATAATGATGATACCGTAAAATTCCTCCCACTCAAAATCAGAATACGTATCTTTATTTGTTCAAAATCAAACAAAATCATGTCATGTACGTGGTTTAACAAATCATGTTGACATGCTGGCTCACACAATGTATTCATAAAGAATTATTTTAAAATCTTGAATCCAAACAGTGTCATATATTGTCAAACATTCCATCCCATACCAAAACATGATTTACACTCTTGTCCCAGTCTCAGTCCCACTGATTATGGTTCAATCTCCAGGCAGTGTTTTAAACTTAAACAAACTGTTTTGTTTTCAATAATCAATACTACTGTCAATGTGTGTAAATATTATTAGTCTGCAGACTGTCATTCTAAGATTTGTTGAACAATGAATGTGGGCGTATTTCATTACAATAAAATTAAAAGATAAAATATACTTAAACTCACTATGTGTAGTGCAAGCATAATATAAAATATCACACCATCACAAATATCAAATATGTTGCTGACTGTAACATATGCCTACTAATGGATTTACGAAAGTTCATTAGTGTAAATTAAAGCTCATATTAATCTTGTCCAATGACACTTCAATAAATAAACTTTAATTTTTGACGTTAGCGATTAGTTTTTCTGCTGATTTACGGTACCTATAAAATGAAGATATGCGACTCACTTTATCAAACTTTGAGACAGAAATTCAGTAAACTGCTCGGCTGCTGACTTGCTGACCTAGCGCATTTTTGTAAACTTCTACCAAAGATTTAATGTACATAGAAAACTCTTTTGAAGATATTAAAGTCACATAAATGAATACTCTATGGTTGAATAGCCGTTCATTTTCATCTAATAATCTGTTAAAGTCATAATTACTGATTGTGTTCAAAGTAAAGTATTACAACAAACCAGTGAACGAAGAGAAGAGGGTTATGCTTTTGAGTTCCTCAAACCAAACCTGATTCAAGTTGCTAGTTGTAAATCAAAGTTGATAACTTGGAGCGAGTATTCGCCGTGTCGTAGTCGAATTAGAAGATATTACACATTTGGAATACAGAGATCTTTCATTGAATTAAATAAAATGAGTGAAAGAGGCCTCGATCAACCGTGGATTTCGAGACGTTCTCCTGTTTACTCAACAAAAGGAATAGTTTCCTGCAGTCAGGTATTAAATTTAAGATGTTTACCCACATAACCAAAAGCACTACCACATTACTATTTTTTCTCATGGAATAATGAACAAGAAGAGGAAATCAAATAGAGATTCAATTTCCCCAAAGTAAATTAGGTGACGTATGCATTCATCCGTTGGCGATGTCAACATATCCCACATACAAGTCATACCACACGTGTAGACTTTTTACATAAAGAAATCTGTTAAAACATGATATCACGTCTTTGCAAACCGAACAAATACTTACACTTACGCTTCATTGTGAATTTCTTACCTGTTAATCGCAGCCTTTGGCGGCTCAGGTGGGTCTACGTATCTTGGAAGCAGGAGGAAATGCTGCTGACGCCGCGGTGGCCGTTGCGGCAGCATTAAACGTGACTCAACCTTCTTCAACGGGTAAGATTTCACATCCTACTTAAAGTAAACACACACGAATTGCAAATCCAGCAGAATAACGTAAAACCTGTGTCGAAAGTGAAATACGATACTCGTTCTACCTGAGCAAAGAAAAATTTAATGTATTAAATGGTAGGTACCAATATGTAATAATAAGGTAAGGTGAGAAAATTCTCACATCTTCTAGAGAATTCATAGTTTTGAAAAATACATCAAATATAAAACGAGAATCGTACATCGTACATGTTATAACCAAAACATTCCATGTTTTCGCATGGAAATGTACGTTGTGTATGTATATCATTTAAACTTTCACTCTGTCTTTACTTTCTCCCACAGGACTGGGTGGAGACGTGTTCTGTTTGTTTTTCGATTCAAAAACTAAAGAGGTTCAAGGATTGAACGCTTCGTAAGTTGTCTGCTGAACATTTATATTTATGTTGAAATGAAATTGGGCTTGTTTGTGGGAGTGGAGATTTTAAAATCGAGGCATACAAGTTCACATGTTTATATTATTATAGTATTTGCAGATTTTTTGTGTTATGCAGTTTTTTGTGCAGTTTAAATGAAATATGCATGTAATATTTATACTTTCATCATTGTCATCAAATGAAAAAGTGAGAAAACGGCTTTTTCTCTTGTAAACATTGTTAGTATGCATAGATTGATGCATCGAACCATCGATGTAAAAAAAATCTAGCAAAACAACTTTCACTATCGCACGCATTGCAAAGTAGGAAATATATCTTAACTTGAAGTCAACCAATTCCATTTCTTCATCATCATAGGCAAACATTCATTTAGAAAATACTGCTCTGCCCAAGGCTTCTTTAAATTCACATCACATTATTACAGAGCCGTTGTGCCTTGTAAACTTTCCCGCAAAATAATACTACTTTCTACTTTCTGTAGCTTTAGAATGATCAGAGTGGGTTAGAGCATGGTTACAAAAATATTATTGCATCAAAAATTCGAAGTCAAATTTCCAGCACGTTTTACTTGCGTAGCACGTTGAAATGAAATGCACACAACATCACACCAGCAAACAGAGTTGTACTTGTACTATGGGCTATATCATTGACATCATTGCAGTTTGTTGGCCACTTCAATAAATAAGATATGTGTTTGTTCTTCTGGGAATATTTTTGAGAAGAGAAGAACATTGAAAATGACATATTACTTGTCGATATTTTCCTTGTAATTTTGGGTTTGAATCTCTAAGGCTCAAAAACGATAGACAATCGATGTATTGGCAAAGTGAAAGTATGTAGTTTGTATACGGTTTTTTTCTGATGAAAGTTTGCTTATATTTTAAATTTGCGAAGTGCAAAGAGAGTGTATGTACTTACACGTGCGTTCTTGCAGCAAGATTTCTTGTAGACTTGTGTGTTTACCCAGTGCATGTGTTTAAATATTGGTCGATTTGCCTTGTGTTTAATGTCTGCTTCGACTACACCAAAATACATGGTGATGATTTGCAAAAGAAAATTGTAAGAGATAACAATAAATATCAATTTGGTTCTTATAGGGGTCGATGCCCAAAAGACCTGTCTATTGACGTTTTCGAAAAGCTTGGCTACTCGGAGAGCAACCGCCCTCCTTCCACATCTCCTTTATTTATTACAGTTCCAGGGTAAGAATTGAAGGACAATTTATTGGTAAACACGTTTTGCTTTCTAAAATTTACGGCCTTTCACTCCATTTATTTTACGACTTACGACTATCTTTCTTGATTCCATATTTTATTTGTCAATCAGTATTACATACAGACAACACCCCTTAAACCACACAGAACAATTTTTGGTAAGCTTAAGTAAATGCTTCTTTGAATACCAAAAAAGCAGACATACTTATGTGGGTGATTTTATTCGGAATGCTTTATCTCCTAAAAGTACTATACTGCTTTATGGGTGGGCAATCGACTTACTGTAATTACTTTGACAAAATAACTTATCAATTTAGTGAATCTGCATTGCTATCAAAAGTAAAATTGACTTTATGTCGATAATGGAGGGAAAGACTATATTTGCTAGCTTTAACATCAGTTCAACCAAATCGAATGTAAATTTATGCATACAAAATTCATATGTAGTGCTGCAGCTGGTTGGTGTGACTCTTTGGAACTTTTTGGAAGTAAACGCTTGAGCCTTTCACAAATTCTGGAGCCAGCGATACGTCTCGCAGAGGATGGTTATCCTGTGGGACAAATAATCGGAAATGATTGGGCTAGAAGTGAGCGATTGATTCAAACTGCTTCTCCAAATGGAGTGGAAATGCTTTTAGACGGAAGAGCTCCACGTGAGGGGGAAATTATGAGAATGCCTTACTTGGCTCAGACATTCCGGGAACTGGCAACCAACGGAAAAGATGGATTTTATAATGGCCGTATTGGAGAAGAAATTGTGAAGGTTGTAACGCAAATGGGTGGAATCATGAGTATGGAAGATCTACGCGTGCATGTAAGTACTCAGGATAGTGTAATTAGCACTAATTATAGAGGAGTGGATATCTTTGAGATGCCCCCTAACGGACAAGGTATTACTGCTTTACTTGCACTAAACATATTGGAAGGATTTGACCTCTCATCGTTGGAACATAACTCGGCACAACATTTGCATTTTGTGATTGAGAGTCTTCGCCTTGCTTTCTCCGATACGAGGTATTTTGTGGCGGATCCTGCATTCGTTGAGGTACCTGTGCATGGTTTGCTGGAGAAAGGATATGCAGATGAAAGGAGAAAACTCATCAACCCAAGCACGGCTATACCAAATATCGTAAGTATCTTCCGAGAAGGAAGAATTTTCATAAAATCATGAAACATTTATGAACTAGTTGAATTATAAATTAAGGTATATGATGGGCCAAAATTGTCAGTATATAGTATGTGCATATAGTAGTAGGCATCTTTAATTTGACGATTTACTTTGATTATTTATATTTGCGTGACTTGTACATACACGTGTAGCATTTCAGTGCGAAATTCCAGCACTGCAAAGAATATAAAGTTAAGATGATACCTAAATCGCATTAGTTTTTAGAAAGCGTAACGACGAATATTTTGAGTTCAATTTTAAAAGGGTTCTTAAGTAAAAGGCAGCATTAAAAGTAGAACGAGAGCCTTTTGGTCTGTGAGAGAAGTGACTACAAATTTCTAATGATAATAATGATTGTGATGTGGTTTATAAATAGTGGATGGTGATAATATGAAGAGATTATATTAAAAAATTTCTTTCTACAAAATTTCTTTCATGACCACACAAAACTCCAAACTGGAAGAGTTTTTGCTTTGCAAGCAAGAGAAAGCGATAGAATGAATAGAGATGCTATAAAAAGTTTTTTTGGAATGTGGGGAAGATGGATTTATTTTGCAATTTTCACGTTTTCTTGCAGACCTACACACACATACACACTTAATGTGTACACACACAATTTACAACCATTTATCATATCATACTGATTCTGTATATTATGCAGGAACATGGGTTCCCTCCAAATTCGTCATGCACTGTATACTTTTGCGTTGTGGATGGAGAAGGGAACGCTTGCAGTTTTATCAACTCAAATTATCAAGGTTTCGGCACTGCTATTGTGCCATCAAAATGCGGCTTCACTCTTCAGAACCGGGGAGCCAACTTTTCATTAGATAGAAACTCTGCCAACTCTTTGCAGCCTGGAAAACGGCCGTAAGTTAAATATTATCAACTAATGTCTTTTAACATGTGTATGTGTGTTTGACTGAGAGAGTGTGTCTTCTCTTCTTTTTATTGTACCTTTTCTTTTTTAAATGTGTCCATGTATTTTCTGTCCATGCTCATTTATGCATATCCTATTCATTTCTATCTAACCATGAAAACTTATTAAAAGAGAAAAGCTTTTCATTTCATGGAATTAATTGTAAAGTCAAATACAAGAAGGTGACATTACGAAAGAGTTTTGGTTTTATAATACAAGTGGATGCTCTTACAAAAGTAGAAAAGCTACTTTTACCAGATTGTAGAGTGGTACCGTGAAAGTGAAGATGAGAGTACTACAAAATACAGTAATGAGCTCATTTGACTCTCTGTTTGATGATAAGAATGTTTACTGCTGAAAAAGAAAATTTTAAAGTGATTGCACAAGCGGAAGAAAATGATTTCAAAACAAGGATTTAATTTAAAGTGTATATTTTACTTGTCTTGTCACCATCTTTTGCTACAGAAGTTCTTAACTGATTGTGAGAATAAAAGAAGTAACATTTGAATAGCGAATAGCGTAATTGGATTGCTAAGTATAATCAATTCAAATCAGTGTATCTTTCATTCCAACAGTTACCACACAATAATACCTGGAATGGCTGTAAAAGATGGGGAGTTGTATTGTCCATTTGGTGTTATGGGCGGTTTCATGCAGCCTCAAGGACATTTACAGGTTATCAGTAACATGGTTGACTTTGGGATGAATCCACAAGAAGGTTATTTTCAAGCAAAAATTTCACTTATTTAGAAAAAATGTTACATATATTATTGTTTGTTCATCATAATGATCAGCATTGTACGTACATCATCATCATAATGTCGGTGTCTCGTAACAGATATCCGGACTGTCTGATTAGCATTACGGGAATTCTTTTGATGATCTAGTTTGCTATGATCATGGAACTTCCGTTGACAAATGATTGACTGTTTGTTATGATGATTTTATACGTGCTTTATCATCAAAGCGTACACACATAATTCAATGTCTGAAAACTGAAGTAAAAATCAAGGAATATGTACGTGTGTTGTTGACAGCTTTGGATGCGTCCCGTGTTCAGATAGATGATGGTACAAGTGGCGGTCGGATTCTTCTGGAGGAAGGGATTCGACCAGACGTCCGAGAGAGACTTCTTGAAATGGGCCACAACGATCCTGTTTTTCTAACCGGATGGGAGCGAGTAAACTTTGGCATGGGGCAAATCATTCGCCGTGATCCTCAAACTGGTGTTTTATGTGCTGGCAGTGACCCAAGATGTGATGGACATGCGGTTCCTCTAGTATAAGCGTTCTTCAAATAATTGAAAGTCGACAGCAGATGTAAAATTTACAACCAACAGGAGAATTTATTGCACGAGAGAGTTTTCAACATATTTTATGCATGCAATATATGTATATGTCGACGGACACTTGAAATAAACCGAAATATGTATGTTTTATTGAACGTAGCTTGTACAAAATTAAACGTTGTATTAGCTCGTAAGGTTGAAAGTTTTAGAATTTCCAAGCTCGGCATTTCAATCGTTAAACTGAAACTACACAAATAAACAACGACTGCAGTATTGAAATTCAGGAATATTGGATTGAAACCAAACTCAAACCAAATTAGTGGGCGTTGGGTTTGATTTGGTGTCATTAATGCAACGTGATGTAACAGCTCTCCAGTCCAGCATATCTAAACATATCTCTCCAGAAGATTTATGACAAAAAATCGATGCATAATTAATCATCTAGCTCAATTTTATGCACTCACCCTCACCCTATTCAATACTCAACCCAAGGATCAACATGACGCAAACCTGATCATCTCACCTACATATGTTACTGCCATTGAATGTTTGAAATCAGAGAGCTTACAAACATATTATATAATGGAATATAATGGAATGCCGAAAAAAAAACATTTCT
Source organism: Entomobrya multifasciata (assembly GCA_034693345.1). NCBI lineage: Eukaryota > Metazoa > Arthropoda > Collembola > Entomobryomorpha > Entomobryidae > Entomobrya > Entomobrya multifasciata. Next base: position 7,421 of record JAQFXM010004706.1, read on the forward strand.
GCGTGGGGTGATATTCTTTTTATTATGAAATGTGACACCAAATTAATATTCAGATACAATTATAACGACAAAATGTAGGCATTGAATAGATAATACCATTTTTAACTTTGTATATACATACATAGTTATATTAGAATGCGTCCTTGAAAAATAGTACATGTATAATATCTCATACTTTGTCGATAGATCATTTACTAATTATACATATATAATCTAAGGTACAATTCTTTTCCAGTCAACTATACAATCTTATTTTATAATTTAAGCAATCATACCACACGAAAACTTATCCTAAATTCATTGATTTCTTGATAACATCGTTTCATTACTTACAAATACACATTTCTTGCTTTCCAAATTTTCATACAAAAAATCACACTATAAATGTATTCACATGAAAATCGTTCTTATGCATTGTCGTTCACACTGACTATATAGTAAATAGAGTACTCAAGTAAGTAACATTATAATTAGATCAGTTAAAACATTATGTGACATTTATATTTACAAATGACAATTATTACATGATACTTACTTACCAACTTTTGGAGAAGCATCCAGACCCAGTTATTACTACTGACGTTAGTGCGAACGCCAAAAGAAATGCGTCATGATTCGTCGACTGAGCCACTCCATTCTCAATTATAGGAATACATTGTTTTGGATTTATGTGGATGCAGTCAGGAATAGGTGCTCTGGTCCGGGTGCGAATTAACGTTTCGGCCATTTTCATCGAAAATTTGGTGGCATCTAGACTACAAAGCCGGGATGAGTACTTGGATACACAAGAAACGAATTCTAGTCGGATGCTGCAAAATAGAATATTAAAGTACACAAATAAATAAGCTGGACCGGATGTCGGATGTGAGAAGACTTGCATAAGTACAAAAATTTGTCATCATGTACAACTACGTATGCATGTCATCCACATGTAAGTATATGCATAGATAAGCACAATGTGTATAAGCATTATGTAGCAAATTTTTAAAAGCCGCTTTCACTGAGAAAAGGAAACGCTTACAAAGCAACACATTTTGTTCGTTAAAATTACAAAATTTGCATGTTTATTCGTTCTACAGCAAAATAAAAACTACGAAAATAGGAAAAGAAAATGAAAGTAGCTTTTGCATCTTTAAGCAAAATAATGTATTGATATGTATATAACATCTTATGGGAGGAAAACAACAACATTTATATTTTAAATACCGCATGAGAGGTTCTACTTCTATTTGTGATACCAAGTGTAAATATTTTCAAACGAGAACGTTGAAACTCGCACAAACAAACACATTTTCCATCCATACAACGATTTTTTTTGACTTGGTTAAAATCTCAGACCGATCCCTACTGCAAAAAGTAACCCTTTTCCAGTCTTTGAAGTTTAAAAATGACAAACCCATAAAAACCCTAAAGGTTCAAAAACATTGCCAAGTTCCGTAAGAATTTCCACATCCGTTCCTAAGTACAAACGACAAACGTACAAAGCACACATATTACATTTCTTTTAGAAAAATTACACGTTAACCAGTTCAACTGTGTGTGTTTACAATGAAATAGGATTTTGGCTTTCCTCACCAAAACAAAATGATGGAATACTAGTATGCTCAGCTCAGTGAGTTCAAATGTTTTCTGCAAAAGAGGCATGGGCCAGTAAAGTCTGTGGTGAAAGTCAATAAATTACGCATAGTGCACAAGAAAGGGGATACTCTTTAGAGGTAATAGGCTTCTGGTGAAAGTATTGAGGAAATTTAAAGAAGGTCTAATAAGCAGAAAATAAACACATTTTAGTATACAAAAGAGAAATTGTCCGAACGGCTAGCCAGAGCATTCATCGGACTTTTACATTGAAACTTAAAGAATAAGCTAAAAAAAGAATGAATACATTTTTGTACACAGTTAGCTAAAGATTTCTTGCAGACATCTGTATTGCATATTGCATAACAGAAAAATATTCACAAAATAGCCCGTCAACATCGATAATATTCCATTTCGTTGCCTTTTTGTGCTAACAGTCTACAAAACATTGTAATAATAGCAAACATAGCAAACGCATTATTTACTTATTATTATGCTTTATGGAAAAACCACACCTGATGCAGTCAACTGAAAAAAGAGTTACATAACATCTCATCTTCATCCCTTGTTAAAGTAATGTACCAACTATACCAACCCACTTTTAGTTCTCCTTCCGTTATGTATGGACGTAAAAGAACAGAATATCCTTCAAATAACTTGTATGAGACTTTGCAGTATAGAATATTCACATGTAAGTAATTCGATTCTAGAATCTCCGTGAGAAAATGTCATTTTTTTTGAAGGAAAGGAGTCTGATATTTTTTAGGTGAATCGTGTTTTCTGGATGATCAGTTTTGTATTCTCAGTTCGCAGACTTATCGTTGTCGCACAACTGGATTACTAGGGAGTTTGTTTCTAGGGATTATGTATTAGTATTTTTTGTCTCCTTAAACCTCTCAGAATTGAATATGAACTTCAGTAACTGTACTTCTTATTACATTTTTTCCAGTTTCAGTTAAGTTGTCGCGTTGATAATGTATGAACAAAGTATGCGAAATACGAATGTACGTACGTCGTGCATCTTCCCTGAAACTGGAATTTACTGATTTGTCGAAACTTTCGTTTATCAAAACCTGTCACTTGTTTTTATTTTCCACATAAACCGCTCATTGATTTTGAAACTATTTAACATCTCTCTTTTTCTCGCTCCACACATATGATGCAATATGAAGTCATAAAATATGCATCTAGTTTTGTACTGGAATTTTTAGTAAACTATAAATAGACGTACTATACTCAATACTCAAACGACCTCTATGCTTTTTTAACCTTCATCCTATTTGTTGCACATTTCTAGCAGAGTGACAGATTCGTAATATTTACATCCTACTAAATGGTTGCAACATGCGTATGCCAGATGCCCGGTCCATATCAGATTTTCAATTTAAGACTTTTGTGGGTTTTCTCTACTGGATAAATAATTGAATTGAATGCATAAAATACCATGTCGATCGTATACATTTCTGGTTTATAATACGTGTGGAATTTCGTGATTTAGCTGGGTCCTTTTCATAGTATAGACCAAACGAAAAAAACCCTAGTAATGTTTTTTCCCCTTGCAGAATGTACATATGACTTTGTATTTTGGTGTGAAACATGTTATTTTCCTCAAGTTTTTTTCCTCAATTAGCCAGCCATCTGCTTCCTGTCGTTTTTTCACAGTCACATACTCTGTTTTTTGTGTGAGCTGATTCGAAGAGTAGGATTTGGTTCTAAGAATCATATAGTGGTGGTCTGAGTGCATTACCACGAAGTTGCAAACAAATCATGCTTTCGTCAACACAGAAAAGGTAGCGGATTTGAAATTTCCAATTTGATATCTACTCAGAAATTGCAACCATTAACCAGCAAATCAAAAAGTTACATTCTTTTATCATAAATATTACTACCGCTGTTATCTTTTCAATAAGACGGAATAACAATATTTGCTTTTAGGTCTAAAATTATTACTGGTGCATATAAAGGAAATTATTTGTGTCTTGTTAGAAAGCATTCATTCGAAAATATTTGTTTACAGCACTTTTAAAGTGACAGCTAGTAAGATGGAGTGTTTTAACTATGTAGCCTCAACACTACTCGTCAATATGTTTCAGTTCACTATATAAACTACCGTAGAAATTCTTGTGATGAGATTGTAACCATTGTAGGAGTTCCTAACTGGTAATTACTGACAAGCGTAGAGTTTGTTCTGATTACTTTATCGTGTGGTATTTTATTTTGACAATTTATTTGACTGTGAAGAAAACCTCAACGCGAGGAACAAAACATAGAATTATATACTACTGTACTAAAAGCAAAGAATTAGCTCCAAAACTAATCAAAAGTAAGCCAAAACGCGAGAAAGCATAGCTATGTGAAAGTTGACATAAATGACAAAACGGATTCTATTGTTAACAAACAATAGAAACCACGGACTGACGAACCGATGACGATGATGCTTATTTTAAATCATAGTCTTTTGCACTTACCAGCAAAAAGCAGTGAAATTATTTCTGCTATTTCTCCTGAGACCATCAATGAATTGACGCGAACAGTCATCCCAATACGGTGACAGTTGTTTGTAGCAATGTGCATGCTTAAGATAGTCCGTACGGAACTTGAGATCTTTGCACAAAAAGCTGTACATTTCGTGTGCTCCCGTTATGGATGCTTTCACCTTTTGTCTTTGGTCGTTTGGCAAACAGTTTTTAGCCCAACTGTCAAAACAGGTTATTCCAGAGTCGTAGATTCTGGGAAGTCATACAAAATAAGAATCAAGTCATCCCCTGTAGCAATTCATTAAGACGCTTCAGTAAACTTACAAGTTCAACATAAAAAAAACAAGACGATAGAGAATAAAGAGAAAGTCTAATGGACAGCTTTACACGAGTTCTTTCACAGTCCACCAACTTTATTCGATTATATTATGTAGTTAACTTTTATACTTCTTGTATATCGTTTTTGTTTCAGCATCAATGCTTCTATAAATTTTCCCTTTAGGATATACAATACAACTTACAATATACTCGGGTCTAATGAGACGAACATGAATGTTTCAATCCAAGCATATCTAAACATAACATACTAGATTCTTTTGTCCATATTGTACTTTTTGTTATTATTGTTTTTCTACTACACATTCTTTGTTCTTCTCGGGTCTTCAAACTCTGTTCCAAATTAAATAGAACTAGTTTGCATCATGGACAATATACGATTCTTTCATACTTTTTTACTACCAAAAAGAAAATTTGTTTACTGGTTTTGTTTTTAAGATCTATTCATAACCATCGCTTTTCTAAAAGGGTACTATATTTGTTTGATAACAGATATTTTATTTTTAACTTATTATTATTATAAATCAAGAAGAGAATTCTTTCCATTCTTTCCTTGATAGATTTTCCATTTAAGTTTGGAAAATATTTAAATTAAATTTAAAAAATATGAAATGCATCAAATACCACATTCTTACCGACATGCTCTATTCACCGCTTCAGGAGACGTAGGTAATCCGGTATCGTTCATTGGAGGTAGTCCGTCTATACATCTTTTCAAAGCGTTCCGTTGACATTTTCTCGGTTTTTTCTTTGGACTTGGCTCTTCAGGTTGAACTCTTTCACCCTCTTCTTTGGAATTTGTTGTTTGGCTATCAATATTTCGAAAGGAGGATGCTATTACAGGGACAGCATGTTCTTTCACAACACTACTCTGATTATTTACGGAGAGCATCGAATTTTGCACAAGTTGAACAGGATACAATGTGGTACGCTGGATTGCGAGTTCCACATCCTCCTCATTTCCGTCCCCATCTCCTCGCTGATCAGTCTCTTTTATAACTGGTTTTCTATGCATACGTACTGTCCCAATTAACGATAATGATGATTGTGATGATAAAGCTTCTAGTTCCGAGGAGGTACTGCTTGCATTACTATACATTATTTGTGGTTCCCCATCTGTCAGTCCGATACTTAGTGAAAACAGGTAGCATAATATGAGTAGGAGGGAGTAGTAACTAGTATGCCTCCCAAATAATACACTTCGAAGGACATTCCACAAATTTGCAGACTTGGTAAAAATAACTTTGACAATCGACAATTTATTCCTAGCTGCATATTTCTTCAGTGCATTTGGCATTGACGTAGTTGCTCCAGACTGAGACGATTGCTTCGAGACAGCCATGATGAAATTGTTTGAATACTTTGTCTGCATCTCTGGTTTACTGACGGTTTGGAGGGTTTAATGTCACAATTTTAAACTTTGTACTTGGATACTGCATAAACTTCAAACTCAAGGACGGAATTGTGACAATATCTTCATGTAAAACTTCATGTGATGTGAAGACGGTCAGCTTTTTCACCCTTGTTATTCCAATGTGTCTGTTTTTATGCGCTTGATGAGAATGAGGAGGCTCATGCTGTTTTTGTACTTTTCCTACCGGAGATTAGTTTATAATCTCACATGAACAACTAATCAGGAAGAATTCACCGCTACAATGTTTTGAATAATTTATTACGCTGAGAGCACCACAAGTGGGGCAATGTGAGATCAAAAGAGTTTCTCTTCCCATTGCATAGACCACATGAATTCCTTTGAAATGGAAATGACTATAATCTTTGTTAAGCACTATTTTATCTGATATAAAGAAATTGCTTGCATTTCAGATTATATTCATAACAAAAAGACACTTTTTTTGTAAAAAATATTTAATAAACAAGTGCAAGCGAATGACTCGGGGATTATGCTTGCTGAGATGTTGACAAACTAACAAAGTGCTTGGATCAGATCCTACTGTTTACAAAATGCTATCATATTAGCATGGTTTTTTTAAATGAGATGGTAAGAAACATGAAACTGAGAACTCTTGATATGAAGCTCTTTTACTGTTTTCACCACGAACACCAGAAAAGGAAGGATGTTTTTAGTACACTACTGTTTGATGAGTCTCAACTCGAACTACACGACAAAAGCGTGTATCCGGCTGCTTGCAGCAGAATGAGAAAAACCAGATTCAAGCACGAGTGTTATATCCTGCTGGAGTCATACAGAATCAAGGAAAGACCTCTGTTTGTAGAGAACCAGTGGCTAAACAAGTAGTTTTTAACGGTGCAAGTAAGGACGACTATTTTCATTTTGGAATTCTGGAATGCTCATTTTTTTTTACAAAAAATGCCAGAGACTGACAAAAATATTCTGAAAGATGTAAAACAATTTTATCTTCCCTGAACTGAAAATATATCCGATCTGACCTGTAGGATGCGGAGTGTGGATGACAGAGCTAACGGTTACTTTTACAAGTTATACGATTCAACGGCGGTCCTTATTGAAAAGGAGAAGACATCATTATGATTCCCTGTTTGTAGACGTCGTTTTCTCTCAAGAGAATTGGCAGCATTGCTCACTGAATTGACTACTTTTTCTCTTCATCGCTTACTTATGTCTTGTGCTCCCCGATGAGAATTCTTCTGCTAACTTCCAGATGTAGACAATATATTAGAAACGCATCTAGACTTCCATTCAGCCAAGCATACAAAGACGTCAGGTAAGTGAGAATTGATTATCTTCTATCCGCGAATGATTCATCATTATGCGTGTTAGTTAAATTGCCAATATGCCAACCAATAATTCAATACATTTTTTAATTAAGAACATAATTTTCAGACTACATTGAATGTGGCAACAAATCTTTATGCTCATTTAAGGAAACGATTTCGATACTCGAACAAAGAAAACCAAATAGGATACCTGATCATTCATACCACCAAAAAAATTTAAATTAAGTAGATCCCTATTCTTTCACACTGTTTCACCAGTAGCAATTTGACGAAGAAGAGATCGTATTAAAGTTTAAAAGAAATGCTTAGAATTCGTAGCTCTATGAATTCTTAAGGGCCAACGACCGCCACGCGTCTGTGATTCCTAAGGACTAACAATACTTATTTTTAAAAAAAAATCTTAATATATCTGCGTTTATACAAAGTAGGTAGTTCATACATGTAATAATTACGAAAAAACAAACCGTAGCATAATGATTTCTGCAATTAACTAACGAATCCCAAAATCCGTTGAAAGATGCAGTTACAAAAGGAGTACGCTACGCTGTTTTCTAGTTACTTCTGCTTCTGGCTTGTGATTTTCTCAGTTTGCCCCAGTGGACATGAAACCCCATTCTATCTTCGTATGTTGTCAATATCCGCACACGCAAAGGTGAAAATTCCATCGACGCAGTAAAGGTTCAAACTGACGATGAGATGAGAAAATTTGACATTTTCAAATAAACTGCTCGATTGATTGATTGATGAATGTTCTGAAAAAATTCCATTCTGAATTTTGTGTTTATCATATATTTTAGTAGCAATAAGGTCATATGCAACTACATTGAGTTCGCTGGTACTACCACGTTTTGTTGAAAAACATACATCATTAAGTCCTACATCCGTCATTAGATTATTTAAGAGGATTGCACACGTGTTTCCGTCCTCGAACTGACATAAAGACCAAAATTACAGTTGTTAAAATTGACACTACGTAAACTGTAGATGACGAGAGTACGAATGATGCGATGCAGATCTTTTTTCAACAACAATCATAATATAACTCTAGAATGTTCTAAGGACACTTGTCTTTCAATTGTAATCAAATCAGGTGTATTTATGTAGGAGGGCAAAGCAAGGGCGTAACATCATTGAACAAAGATTTAAAATAAACGAGACCAAAATAAATCTTGGTTTCTTATGAGAAAAAGTCAAATAAGTATTTTGTTTCCTTCCTTGTTGTATTGTGTTTTCAAAATTGTCATGTTTTCGCTTATTGCAGGACGTACAAATGAAAATTGATTCCGGGAAATAATTTCAACGAGCATTTTGGTAATACTTTCTTTCGCTATTGCTTTTTTGAATCTCAATAAGTGGCAATAGATACAGATCAAAATAAGGAGGAAATACTAATGATATCAAAAAACAGTTTGCTTTTTAATCTCTGAATCAATGTAATTTGGGGCGAATCACTTCTTGCATGATGGAGTAACAGCAAACGCCCACGTATATGTAAGGCACGTGGCTATTGTTATCCAATCAAATAAAGATCCAAAATTGCTGAATCTTGTTAGCTCACTTCACTATCTGACTGATCAGTGGTTACTAAAAGCAATAAAGTTTTGTGAAAAATAATTCTATAGACATTAAAGAAAGTGTAGGAGTCAGTATATTATAGCAACAGTTTTGCAGAGTACATACGGAGAAGTAACGCCATATTGACAAAGTGGCATGACAAGCAAGTAATGGAATGTCTAATCTTACTACACCGGTGAATTATACTAACAAGGTAAAGATCCCAAGTGCGTATCGACTTGGGAATAGCCATTATCACTATAAGAATCCCCATCTCATTATAATCGAAAATGTGTTTTCATTTTTCTATGAAACAAATGTTTACTATTTTAATTTGTAGTTGATTAAAGCTGGCGGTGCACTCTCAGAACGTGTTAAACCGCGCCCTCGAGAGAAAAAAACGAGAGCGTTTCGTACGTACGCGAGAAACTCTGCCGCC
>JAQFXM010004707.1:0-16516 GCA_034693345.1 Entomobrya multifasciata
GGGAGCATGTATTGTACTCTTCAATCTAGCAACGACAGAGTTGAATTGGCAAATAAACATAAAACATAGTTATGATGTCTGGATTTTAAGAGAAAATGTATAAATTCAGAAATCTATAAATTTCACCCCATTTTCCGGAATTGACCTCAGTTGCAATGGAGAAGCCAGTGGATCTAAGATTTAAATTTCCTTCTACGATACAAATTGGTGGTAAATATTTTTAGATTTTGGTTAAACTCACCTTTAATGATTTTCGATTTTAACATTTTCCAAATTAGGTTTCAGCCAAAGCAGAAAATCACAGCTTACAGCTCGTATTACACGAAATAGATCACGATTGTTCACGGCATACGACCTTGTTATTTAGGTTTACTCTGAATGGCAGCTTTTGTACGATGAACTTGCTTCCGTCGACGCCAATAATTTGTTACCCCAAAATAAAGACAATATTCAAGAACACTTGGAAACAAAAATTGAACGATATTTCAGTTAATGACGATAAGGTTGAAAGATGGCTAAAAATTGCACACTTTCGTTTTTTCTGGGAAAATCTAATCATAACAACTTTGTATGTATCCTACTGTCTCAAGCCGTATTTCTACCACACTGTAGACTCATTAGTTTAACTAGCCATTACTTGATTGTATTCGAGTTGCTTCTTGACTCATCTTTAATATACCTTGGCTTTCAATTGATACCGACAAATTCACGCTTTGTCTATGACGCTTATTCGTTTGCAGTAAACCGAAAACCGTACAGTACAATAACTATATGCTTGCATCCTGCAGATGATGATATATGTCGTTTTAGGATCTCCCCAGTTTTTGGGAAGATGATTTCATTTTCCGACCAAATTTTATTTGACTTGATTAAGTATCAATATATATTCACTATGTGTGTCCGGCCGTCCGCGCGATAACTCGAGAACGCTTTGACCTATTGGCCCCAAATTTGATGTGTAGGTCACTTGGGTCCAGGGCAAGGCTGCTATTGATTTTCAGCCCCCTAGGTCAAAGTTCAAGGGTCGACCCCACACATGACTCTAAATCACCACAGATATTACATAATGGACCCCAAACATTACGTAATTGATCCTGGACATTACGTAATTGACACAAAACATTACGTTATTGACCCAAAACATTACGTTATTGACCCAAAACATTACGTAAATGACCCCAGACAATACGTAATTCACCCAAACACAACATTTTGTTGTAAAATATTGTGTGTTGATGTCATGTAATGTTATGAGTGTAGCGACTTCCAATCCAAGTTGTCGGAGATGCAGCAGGCATATGGGTGGCTGACAAGGTGTACTTCAGACGTGTATTCTGCAAGAGAATTTAATGGGCCGTTGGTGAGAATGTTGTAAATGGTTGAACAAAGTTTGTTAATATATTATATATATTTTTACTCAAAAATTGCAGCTGTAGTAAATATGCGTGCTGTTGAACATGGCACCAGTTGTTATGGCTTACATAGCCCGTACTTTCAAGTTCCGGTTTTCTCATTACAGTTTGAAGCAACACAACTTATTCCGGGATTTTTCCTTCTTTTAAATCTTACTTGCTTTAATTTCACCATTTGCAGTTTTTAATGGAATTTGAGGTTTAACAACTAGCTCATCAAAATTCTCTAATTCAGTTTTTCAGAAATTTTAAATAAAACTTATCTAAAGTGCACTTAACTGACTATCCTGAGTGTCCCACGGCCAAACGACTTCTAAAGCACTTATGTCTCTTAAGCTAATTGTTTTGCCTTTTTAAAATTTTGGAATACATCAGCAATTCACGCCAGCCAAGCATAATTTTGTTCCTTGACCTTATACGCTGTTTCAATTGCAGATAAAACTTTGATAAAGCAACTAATTAATAATCAGCAATTAATAACAGTATTCGATTTCAAGATTTCAAAACGCCACCAGTATTGTTTAAATGTTGTCAATGATCAATTTTGGAAACCTCGTTTGAACTTTAACAGATTAGTGTTATGAATTTAAATAAATGAAATTTCGACGATTTCGAAAATTATTTTGTCAAAACCGGGTTGATTGTAGCAAAAAGTGTAAGTGTGGAAAAATAAGCCCAAGTCCGTACTAAAGCCCTACGTTTTTAAACCTCGCTACTTGCATATCTGACATTTCATAGCATGTTTCTTTATCAAACATTATACCACTTTTGGTTGCAACATGCTTTGCGGAATATAATAAATGTGTAATAAAAACTTCAAGTCTTGCGAGTCCTGCTTTTTGCTGACTTGCTTTGTGTAAAGTGTTGCCGCTTTCTAGGCAAAGAGCAATGAATAAACAATGTGACACATTGTCGTAAAATTGAGAATTGATTTAAAGTTTGTGGTGGAAACATTACAACATTTTTTGGCTTAAATGTAAAAATAGCAACATCCAAAGATTATGTCATATACAATTAACGAAATCTATGATTTGTATTGGGATACGATGTGCACTTACTTAACTTACCTACACACTCCCCTACATTCTATTGGCCTTAGGCTTCTTTCGGCCCACCATCTGCCTAGGGCAACCGATAACACTTGATCAGAGGAACGCGACTATTAAATATTTGTGAAATCTTTTAGGCAATTACTTCAACATCGCTTCAACGGTACGGTATCACTCAAGGCGTACAATGTGAACTATTCAGAAGAAGAGGGCCACCATGCTGTTCCCCAAGGGCCCATCTCCTTTTATGTCCTGTCCAGCATCACGTCGGCTTTTTCGTTGCATCTTTCCCATTCGATACCCAACAAAGTCAATAATAGGCAAAAGTCAAGTGATTGGAAAAATCTAAGTTAATATTAACACACACAAGTAAGTTCCTTTTTAGGTGCCCTTTTTACATACAGTAAGGTATCTAACATTAGAAAATGTGTACACTCGTGAAAATTCAACTCCCTCCTGCACTCTCTGGATAAACATCATCATAAAATTTATTGGGTCCATGTCTGAACTCTCAATGTACAGTTTTGCCCTTGTATATAGTTTTAAACTTACGACATCAATGCTCTCAGTCAACAACAAAATACTCATCTTCAGTCAATAACATTGATATACATACATACCAGTTTGTTGAAAAGGGATTTTGATAAACACAATAGACGAATGTCGGTTAAGGTCACATTTATTTCATATGCTTAGTGGTATTAATATTCTGGATAGCATTGATAATTTAACATAACTTTGCTCAAGCCTGCAACTGGAACTGTTTAAACTGAAAACAACACAAATTTGACCATTTTCACATTATTCTTAAGTTTTTCATACGTATAATCACATAACACTTTACAGCTTACAATTTTGATCCTTCATAATCTTTGTGGCGCCAGCTAGATGTTGTCCATCAATAGTGCGTGCGTTTACGGTTCCAGCATAACATATCCCACGCAAATTGAGCTGATACATTTCCTTTGGAACTACAAGGACATGGCTCTGAAATATTGCGATAGAAATTATGCACATAACTTTGCATTAAATTTAACATAACTTTTTGTACATAACTGTTAATAATGTATGATAAAAATTCACCTTTGTGGACAATGAAAAATAGACGACAGCAGCATAATATAAATTAACATTTCGAATGCTATCCACGTTGTTTCTAATGACAACTAGTTTTTTATTGTAACGTCCTTAATTAGGCTAAAACATCTATCTGATAGTTCGGAAATATTCTCTTCACAATAATGGCTTTTCGCAACTGAATAAATCCTTGTGTATCTGCTTCAATTCCGAATCGGTTGCCTTTAGTTGGACTTAAATTTAACATAAATTTTCCCCAACCATTTGTGCCACTCAAGATTGAGAATCTCACTTTAAAGATTCTTTAAAGCAAGCATTAAATTTGCAATTAAACTCAGTTATTGCAGTAAATGTCTTTTTCTTTCAATATTTAAAGCTCTTGAAGACCAAGAAAGGATAAAGCTGTTTAATGACAGAAATACTTGGAACAAAATCCAGAAAATTCTTCAATTACTAGACCACCGAGTCTAAAATGCGAATGCGGAAGAGTTGGCATTAAGAACCTGCCTGTAAGTACCTATCGAGCCCACCATATCAAGCGTTTCAGAGGTCGACTGGTACAAAGCTGATGAGTTATTTGCTCAAGTCTAAAAAGAAAGAGATAATTTAGAAGCCCCTTTGCCGATATCTACTAATTATCAGTTTTCCGGGAATACTATTGTAATAAATATTTGGTTAGTAATCAGATCGTTCATAATCTGGCACCATTACCAATAATACATTTTAAAAAAATTGGCGGCTACCTTGTACCATTGCTTACTCTCAAAAATGTCTTAGGAAAGATAGATCGCCTGAAGATGACTCGTCATGCCCTTTATTACCAGATTTAGACGTCTCACTGTACTTCCCGAAATGTGTATGGATTCCTATTTCAATCAGTCCCTTTATCGCCTTCCCCAAACCTAGGGTAAGAATAAACCTTAAAATTCATACAATTTCCACTACTCATTTGAACACTGCACAAAATGATTTGGGATAAGTTTATCAATTACATTAATTCAACTTGTTCAGCACCCACGCATACATGCAGCAAGTCCCATTTAATGTTCCAGCTTCATAGTGTTAATGTGCCATTTCCGCCGCATCCACAACTGTATAACTTTAGGTGTTCCCGAGATTGATTTTCTTTGAAACTACGTCGGGGACAAACCAAATCATTCTAATTTAATCAATAAAAATTATAAATGTGGTAATGTTACAAAATTAGGAGTTTGTTTTTGAATTTTTAAATTTTAATTTTAATTTTTAAATGCATTGAAGCTAGAGAAAAAATGACTCTCCGTATTAGGAGTAGATGAAATTAGCAACCTCGCAACTGAAAACTGACAAGTATTCTAAACATGCCGTACTATTTAACACGACGAGATACCGTAATATATATATTTGTATATGTACTCGTTCTTGCAGTTTTGTATCAAGATGCACATTCTGCTTGGCATCAATTATTTATTCGAATCATAAATGACGTCTTGTTACAAAACTCAGCGTCCTTGAAAGTATTAATAATACTATTAAAAATTAGTACTTATACAATAACAAGACAAGCATATTGGCCGAAATACTAAAAACTATGCATTATATTCACACAATGGTACACAAGAGTAAACGTGATGGTGACTTTGAAAAGTCCTGATTCAATAAAACTTTTTATTGATGGAGCATTTGCTGAGAATGATGTCAATTAAAAATTAATCAAAATGCATTTTAACCCTATTCATTCAGACTTCAAAGTCAAACTGATAACGATCATGATAGATATGATGCTGATTGATTAAGATGATATGCATGTAAAATGACAGTGACTTTACTCGCATACGATATATGCCCTACCAGTATTCCCTTTCATATTAGATTTAAGATCTTAAATAGATTGACAGGTTCTTGCCTTTTTTCTACTGGCTGACATTCCAATTTTTCTTAATCTTACGGGTTTATTTTAGTATGTTTAATAGTAGTAGTAGTAGTATATTTTAATATTTTTAAGTCTCTGGTAAAAACAATTCTTGAAAAAGTTGAAATTCCGGAAAACCCATGATTATACTTTATTGAAGAATTTGAAACTCTATACCTTGTTTTACCGTGGTGAAAACTTAAACTCCCATTCCCAACTGAAATAAAATTTTAAAAAATTCTTATTTGGGTACCACATTCAACCGAGATATTTATTGGGCCATTTATGAGCATTATAATCAGCCCTTAAGGACCACAAAAATTAGTACATTATATTGGTTCTCTTTCATACATCTGATACTTAGTACATCTGATACTAACATCAGCATTTGCTCAGCATCAGACCGAATTTGCTATTTAAACATTTCTTAACTTCTGCTGTACTATCTCTTGAAAATGTTCACTAATAAATAAACTAAGAAACCCAACAAATAAATTAAGTGCACGGGTTATCCCCTAATTATTTATTGCAATACAATCATTCTCCATATCAATTGCATCATTGGGGATTATCTCAGTATTCTATATGCACGTATACATTTAGATCAATAAGTGCAACACGCACTGCAGTTGTTTATGTCCACATCTAACTTATCCTCTGTCATCCAGGTACTATCGTATTTGGCGTGAATACACCAGAACCCTAAACATGTAATTTTCTTTGAAACCTGAAAGCAATGCGGCAGAAATAATTTCATGCATGAATGCAAACACATACTTTCTGTTAAGTATCTCGTCCTCAAGCTGTAAGCAATTTTGAATAAGGATAAAATCTTAAAACGTCGATGCTCTAAAAAATTGGCCATTGTAAATTCAAACTTTTGGGGATTATCTCATTATTTTATATGCTTGCATACATTTAGCTCCAAGAATGCAAAACGCACTGCGGTTGTTTATGTCCACATTTAACTTTTCTTTTTTTACATTTAACAATTTCCTTGATGTTTAGCGTTCTTAGAATTGCATGTATACATATTTATAAAAAATATTGGAGTTATAATTGGAGCCTAGAAGATTACGAAAATGCAATTGTTCAAATTAGTACTAATAGGTCTTCGTGATTTATATCTGATACGTTAGAAAAGAGCCGTTAGGATTCATCTCAGCTATCTCAACAAGCATTTCGTCCTGTTTTGAATGATGGCATTCTCGGAAGTGTTTTGTTGATGTAAGCTTTAATGTGACGTTTATTTGTCTTGACGAAAAATGCCATTCAGCTTCCAAACCGTAGTCATTTTTATGTAGCATCAGGTTGGAAAAATTCCTAAAAACTTTGTACTGTCCAACTGCCCCATCAGACATGTAGTATATCTTTTAAATGGGGGTTTTCATGTCTTTCAATATTTCAGGGATGACTGCAGACCGCATCACATGGAAAGTGTCTGCAGTCACAACAAATGGGTGCACAGTAGCCTGCTTTGTGTTCCAATGGTACCCCTGCGAAAAATACAAATAAACACATCAATATCATGGTTATCGTTAGAGTAAGTTTTAAGTCGAAAAGGAAGGAATAATTAAAGGATTAGAGGATGTAGAGACTCGACAGACAACTACATGATATGCATACATACAGACTTGCAACAAAATCGGAATTTTTTAGTGTAATTTAAACGTCAAAATACTAAAATCTTCACAACTCATCAAAATATTTTACCCATTATATACTTATAATATAAATTCGTTAATTTTTTTATTGTGATAGAAGAGTGTTGGGCTATATCAAGGAATTCAGATTGTGCAAGTCAAATGTTGGACAGTTTGCTTTTCCAACATCGTATTTCCCACGTAAAACCTTTGTTCGACAAAGTAATTACTCAATAGCTAATTACCATCAATCAAAATTATGTGAATCTCGCGCCGCCTCTTTTGCTCTGCCTTCCTTATCACAGTCTAATAGTTGGTATTACAGATGCTATAAAAAGTAACTTATGTCTTGAAATTTGCATCAACAGACATAAAGTATTTAATTCCAAAATATTTTGCTTAAGAGTAGGATGCTTTATTGGATACAAGGTAATAAACCCGTGAGCATTATTTCTGTAGCATTGAAAAAATGGAAGCTGAAATGGCTAACAAAACAAAGATCCCAAGTGCGTTTTGAGTTGGCATCATAGAAAGAAAGTTTCGTACGTACGCGAGAAACTCTGCCGCCCTTGCGGCCTGCTCTGCTACGTCCTCTGTTTTTACCTCGAGCGCTCGGTATAACACGTTCTGCGGAGAGTACAACCGGCTTTAATCAACTACAAATTAAAATATTAAACATTTATTTTACAGAAAAATGAATACATATTTTCGTGGATCTTTAACTTGTGAGTACCAAATAAACCTTGCTTTTATCTAATTCGAATTCAACAATTAGTTAAGTCTATCCTACACAGTAGAGGGCAGTACTAGAAGTATATTTGTTAATTGTGAATTTGGATTATTGAGCTGTGTCTTTATCTTCAAGTAGATGAAAAGCACCTTTAGAGAGTTTTTATTGTCCGAAAACGAGGTTGAATAATTATAATACCAAAACAATAATGTCTTTCTATAAACTGGCAGCCAGAGACTACATAAAAGCAATTATTTTTGCGCTCGTGTTGCGCACGAATTAAATTGGACGAAAGGCGAAAAGCTCTCGAGCCTATCCAAAACAGTGTTGCATTTGACTTGGGTAGTGAATTCTTCCTTAAAGATAAAGACGCCGTTCTTTGTGTAATATATATTCAATCATATCTCGTTAAATATCAGACGAAATTAAGCATGTCGGATCAGATGCTTCACGATAAATACTACTTGGTGGATGAGGCATGGTATAATAAAATCATGCAAGCTTCAGCAGAGGATTTACTTTGCCAACTTAAGTCCAAACAAAAAAAACAAATGTCAGTGGTTGTTTGACGTTTTATCAAATAATGATGTAAGCTGGAACCCTATAGGAAATTTATTTGGAACAGCCTGTTGGAACTCAAACAGTTAATACAGTCATCAATCATGCTAAAGTTTTAAAAGAAAAACATGTTAGATGTGTATTTCTGTGTTGTGTTTATTCATGTTGCTCTCCCCTAAACCTACTACTACAAGCATTTTTCTCCCTGGAGCCAAAGAGAGCATCTCGTCTTGGAAAATGAAGGAGAGCCGTCATTCAAATTTCCAAATTGACGTCACGTCAGCTCTCTTTTCCAGCAGCACACATGACATTACGTGTATTGAAATAGTGGTTGAAGAATATACACATAATGAAATCTTAAATTTTCAGTGCAAACATTCATTCCTCAATCGTTCAAGACACAATTAAAGATCTGAGGATAGATGTACTGAAATTTGGTAGAATACTACTTGTTTCACTGTTGCAAAATAAACAAGGTAGCCACACCAAGCTGTGTTCTGCAAGTTACACTTGATACACAATAATGGCAGCATGAGACAGTATGATGCCAGCTAGGCCATTGGTATACTCTGCATATAAAATTGAGTAGACAAAAGTTTAGAGAATTTTATAATCACACAGCAAATAATAAACAAATGCATTTATTACGTACTTTACATTGTTATAATAATTTGGAATTTGTAACAAGGTAACAATAAAAACAGCATATACTATTGTGGCAATTTCGTTATTTCAATTTAATAATTGTTTCATAATTCCAGACTTTGATAATGAACTTCTACTTTTTACCAACATTTGTTTTTAGAAGCCATGCTAAGTTTAATTTTTAATCCAGTCTGTTCGATTTCATAAAGTATAACTTTGACGTTACAGTCAAACCTATTCTAACGACTAAAATTTCAAATTTCAACCATTTGCAGAATTTTAAATAATCAAATTTGATTTCATAAAACGAAGTATTTTTATAATTTCAGATTTTATGAATTACAGTGATTATACATTGCGTTCCACTGACGTTTAATTGCTGTCCGCTGATTTTTAATTGCTGCTCTTTGACCACAAATAGCTGTCCGCTGATGTTAAATTGCTCACCGCTATTGTTAAGTGCTATTTTACTATATTTACTAAAATGCGATCTAAATAGGCTGCGCTGCACCTATTTTGTACGGCAGGCGTAGAAATTAGTATACCAGGCACCCTTTTTAGGTGGCCTCAAAGGCGCCTTTTCTCGCAAGGCGTCCTATTTAAGTTGTCAGATACAGACTGACTTCAATGTAAGCATGAAGAGAAGGAGGGGGAATGGGACCGTTTTACTTGAAAATGACGTGAAGACGACATTATTGGGAGAAAGTTGAAGATGAGATGAGTTGAGATGCTTATGAAGTAAAATTACTAATGATTGTTTTCTGCAGTTGTTTTTCTAAAATATAAATTTCCACGTTTTAATCAAATATTTTGAGCTAACAAAAGCATCGCACCTGTGATCATGGTGAATATCTCTCTGGAAAACTTAAAAGTACATTAAAATGTAAGTTAAATTAAACATTTCAGCACGTGTTTTAACCCCTGAAAGCAAATAAATTTGTACTAATAAATGTGTAAAAATTACCGAATATTTGTAAATTAATTGTTGAAAAACATTTCTATACCTTGCGCACACTTTGGACAATGGTGTGGTCTCTCCTCAGAATGGACCTTCTGGTGTTTAATCAGAGTTTTCTTGTTTTTGAAAGCTGTGAAATAAATAAATATTATGAAAACGATGATAAATCGAAAGAAAAGAATGTGATCAATACCTTTTGAGCATGTAGTACAAACGAAAGATCTATATTGTAGGTGGGTTTTCTGGTGTGCCGTCAATTCTCGCTGAAACTTTAAATCTTTAAACCCAATGTTTTAATCCAAGATGTTTAAAAATTAATTGAATAAGACCGTATGTTGGTGACAACAAAAACATCAGACAATTATACATATTTATCTTTCTGGCAATTTGGACACTGGAATAATCTCTCTTGAATATGCGTTTTCATGTGATTTTGAAGGGGATTCTGTTTAAAAGCTGCTGAAAAAACAATTTTCCTCAGACAGAGTTTTTAGTTATGTAATATAAATAATATTTTTGGACCTTTTGGACACTGTGAGCACTTGTTATTTCTCTCTGTGAGTGTGAGTGGTCATCCTGGATTTGTATGAATGAATGTGATAGAGAATGAAAAGATCTAAAGAAATGCCAAAATATCATTTTGTACATTTATTACAGTGTGGACATTGAAATGATCGATTCTCAGCGTGGGTTGACATTTTTCCATCCAGCTTTGGTTTTGCTTTAAAAACTGATACAAATTTATGGTATAAGAATCAACAGTTAATTAAAAAATCGTATTAAATACGGCCAGGTCTACAGCCTTTTTGCATGTAAGACAGGTGAATGTTCTGAAGTCAGACTGGCTATCATGTGTATAATCAAAAGGTTCTTATATTTAAATAGCTGTAAAAACAATGCCATGATTTAAATTAGCATATGAGTTTTAGTAAAGTTTTAGACGAATTAGACGTTTTAGAGTTATAGACTACAACTGAGAGACCTTTAGAACAATCTGGAATTTCACATTTGAAGGGCCTTTCATCAGTGTGTATGGTAAGGTGTTTTCTCAATCATCCGGGGTCATTACATATTACGTACAAAAAATGTTAAATATATATTGCATTGAAAATTATCATTCATACAAAAAATTGTGCTACTTTTAAAAACCTACTTTCTCCACAACACTCACGCGAGACATGCCTTTCATTCAAATGGATTATTGTGTTGACATCAAGACAACTTATCATTTTATACGCTGAAAAAAAAACATTAGTTTAGAAACATATTATATCAAACTCATCTTTGCCGCAAGTTAGATAGGGATGCAAAGTGTCCAGATGAAAAACTTTGGTATGCCCATTGAGATCCCTTTTCCCATTGTCACTTTTTGATTGGCAGGGGTTTCTTTCTCAATTGACAACCCTTGCATTAGTTCATCCGTACCACCAGATCTTTCTAAAGGTACACTCGAGGTTTTGAAAAGCTTGTCCACCATAAATTGATACGCTGGAATCTTTTCATTGATATGAGTTTTCAGGGACTCAATATCAGTACCAGAAGCAGCCACTGATTCGTTAAAGAATCCAGTGAACTTGCATGCTAAGGAAAATTAAAATGCTGTTAAAACATTTATCATCTGTAAATTACATAAACTTACTATTATTTTGAATCACAAATCCTGTAGAAATGTTCAAAATTCCACATAATACGTTGATCTGCTCATTACTTCCCATGATTGGTCTAAATGGAAATGGGTTTCATTTTACTCCTTCGATATATATCAGTTTATAATTTTACGACGAATTTTATGTATTTAAAAATTTAAAATTGTGATATCAGTTACCTTGGATCAATTGAAATACTCTTTCAATTGCCTACGTCCACCTCAATTTAATACAAATTGAATAGGATGAGTAAATATTTATAAAATAGAAATCAGAATCTGGGACACTTATAAACTTTTAACAATTAATTTTAAAGTTTCTATTATGTTCTACAGTCAATAGTAATGTGCGACCAGCTTGGGATCGATAGATCAGATATTCTGTATTATATTGCTTATTTGATCATTACGCATAAACAGGCTTTCGTAACTTTGCATTATTGAGCTTTAAGTATGATTTGATTTGTCACACAGCTTGCACGAATGTTTCTCAGTAATATATCTTTTTTAGTGATCGTTCTCATTAATAAATGATATACTGCAAAATATGCACTGATGACAAGAAAAAGATTAACTTTCATACGTGCAACTAATCGTACGAACGAAATCTAATGCATTGCATTGTTCTACAATTTAAAAAATTATAGTTTTAGTGAATTTTAGTAAAAAGGTAAGCTATTTATCGGTTATATAAATCCTTATTTTTAATCAGCATGTGATATTTAAGCAAGTTAGATACGTTAGTTGCGCAAGTTAGTTAGATTTCAAGATACTCTAAGAAAAATGAAGTTTTGAAAAATTAATTTTGCTTTAATTGCCTCGTAAATTAAAATTTAATTGAACCTCTGTACCAGCACCATAACAAGATTCCGTAAGTGCACAATTATAGAACTCAAAGAGCGAATCGCATAACACAGTATGATAATCTCACCCTATGTGAGCCCGTTGGCCGTTTTTTGGGCAAAATCGCCCCATATTTGAGGAACCTACACAAGCTTATAAAAGTTAATTATTTTGGCACAATTAAGTCTTCTTGACTAAAATAAATGCGCAACTCCTGCTTCATACATTTTTTCATTGTTTGGTTAGTTAGTTAGCTTTTTTCTCAAAGGGGAATTTCAATTGAATAATATACTAATTACTTAAATAGCCGTGCGATTGTGAAATTTGCTAGGAATCCGTTTTGTTGTAAGATTTACTTAAACGTTATTTAACTTCAAGCCTTGCTTAAAATTCATGTAGTTTTAAATTAATTTTAAAAGCCATTTACTTTTACATTTGGTTTAAAAGCCAGTTAGCTTTGAATTTAGCTGGAATACCATTAAGTTTTGAGATTTTCTTAAAAGCCATTTAAGTGTGATTTTTGCTATAAAGCCGCTTAGTTTTGAGTTGTGCTAAATATCCACATAGTTTTGAGCATAGCTCACCTTTAGTTGTTGTGAGATGTATTAGAAATCTATTTAGTGTTGTGCTAAATTCACATATATTTTTTTAATTTATAATATTCATTATTTCATTATCAAATTATAGGAAGCCATTTATCAATCATTATATGTACTACTAAACTAATGTTGGACTAAACTAAACAGACGGTTCCTTACTACATTGTTCTTTTGGCAATAAAATCGACGTAATATAAAAAACTTTAACAAGACATGTCCTTCTTGTTCCTACTAAATATAAAAAATATAAAACTAATTACTTAATTTTTAATTTTCCCGATAGCACTTGCAACACTGCATTTTCTTGTCTTGATTTGATCACAATAAAACTAAACATTCATTGGTTTACTAAAATTTCAGGGCTTCAACTCCAGGATGTTTTGGTCAAAATTACTTGCATAAGCAGTTACGCTAATGTTTGAAATCACAAGAATTTCCTCGTCTCTTGACGGGCTTCGCTTACATCCAAAAGCGATTCGGCTGAATGAGTCAAGAACTGATGAATCGGTTAGTTTTTGGGCTCATTCCTTTGTACCTTCGACACCCAGCCCAACTGAGATGGATGGAGAAGCATTAACGCTTGAAATTGAACTTTTGCAAGAATCTGACTTCGATTTATCCATTTGAAGAAATCAGGTCCGGTTGTAGCATAATTTTGCAAAAACTTGCTATTTTTCTGACAAATATATGCAATGATGCGTTAGAGAAAGACAAGTTTACACCATTTCCTGATTACACATTCACAACAGAACTTCTCCAGATGAGACATAAAACACTTACTACTTTCAGCGGTTTTACAGTACTCATACCAAAAGACTTATATCAAAAACTTTTTAATCAAATTTGTGAATATATAATCAAATCTAAATTAATCCAAATGCACAATATTCGACCAACAAAGTGCTATATGTCATTCAACAACACTAATATTACAATGACTTACCAATACATTGATGACGGGTATTCGGAGAAGAGTAAGCGCAACAGATTTGGTCGTGCAACTGCAGATTTACGAAGGGAAAATTTTCGGCGTTCTAAACATTTTCATTCGAGATCACGATTACTACAAAACTGGTCAGCAGGGTTAAACTACAATTCAATGGTTTGTATCAATAGCATTGAGACCGTTTTCTAATGAAATATCCAGCATTTTGTTAAACTTTATATTTAGGACCGAACTTGGATTTTCTCATTTTTATTTTCTAATATCTTGTAATATCCAGCATTTTGTTAAACTCTAAATTCAAGACCGAATTTGGATTTCCTCATTTTCTAATATCTTGTATCATTTCAATAACTAATACTAAAACATATAGTGTTCATTACCCGATTTGCAAAAACTAATAAATGTTATAGACACATGACAATATTTGTCTTTACATGCTAACCAAACTAATAAAACTATTCAAATTTCATAAATTTCCTAGTTGTTAAACGGTTATTAAATAAAACCAAGAGTAACTACTTTTTTAGTCCATATTTTTAACAATAAAACACTCATATTAGGCCGTTGTACTAAAACACTTTAAAAACACCGTTCCAATTTGAAATGTGTGACTTAACTAACCTAATTAGTTTAAAGCATTGTTCTTTTGGCAATTAAATTAGACTTAAAATGACTTAAATTAGCTTTCAAAGGTCTTTCAAATGCTACGTTGCACTTATTGCTACAATAAGTAATTTAAAACTTATAGCTTATATTCTATATTACCGCTAGCCCTTTAGCAACGGCTTCTATAAATTGCTTCGTTTCAATAGGGCCAGTACTCTCACCTAAAACTGTCTAACTTTCAACAAATGGTCTACTTTGTAACCATTAATTTGGCTTATGTCCATGTTAAACCTCTAAATCTTCTTTAATCTTACTTACCTAACCTACCTCTTTAGAATAAAAGTTAATTTATCTAACTTTTTTGAAAAATTGCCTAAATTTGACTGCTAGAGCTTAATACTGTGCTGTTATGTAAACCTTGTTTCTTCCTAAATTTATCTAAACCACAAGGCAGGCTGGTTACTGAAAACTTTTTCGTACAATGTTTTTCTATACAAACACCAAAGTTGAGCTTTCATTTAGGGCCCTTTTTACAAGTAGTCTAAATATGACATAAGATTTTCAAACTTTTATACCTAATAATTAAGCATTTCCTTTTCATATAATAAATACTTTCAAATAACAAAGAGATGATTTGTTTTAAAAGCATATATTTAAAAATCTCGTGCTCACACTTTGACAATTAGAAATAAACCTAAATCAAATTCGACCATTTTATTTCAAAATCAACCATTTAAATTACGCCGTTTACAAAAAACTTAAAATAACAGCTTAATACATTTCAGCACCAGATCAATCATAGTTACAAGGCACTTTATAAATCACCCATAAGCCTAAATCAAATTCGAAGTTTTTAAAGTTTTTAATTTCAAAACCAATCATTTCCATCTGATTACATGCCTTTCACATAACACCAAAAGCAACAACTTGAAATAAATTGATTTTTTAATAATAAAGTTGGCCAGGCGTTAAAAAACTTAATAAAATAATAATAAAGCTCGTTAATTTTAGAAAAATTCAAAACCACAATTCACTCTTCTCATGGACTATCTTAACTGAACCAGAAAATTCTTCAGACTTAAACACAAAAACCAACCACCTCTCCCTTACTAACCTAACTAGGACTATCTTAACTGAACCAGAAAATTGTTCAGACTAAAAACACTAAACCCAACCACCTCTCCCTAACTAACCTAACTAGGACTATCTTAACTGAACCAGAAAATTATTCAGACTTAAACACAAAAACCAACCACCTATCCCTAACTACCCCACCCCTAGGAGAACTGAAAAATCAACGATCTACATGGGGGCCTTAAGAGTTTTTATCTTCGATTACTTCGATCGACGTACTTTTTCGACATTGACATTGACTAATGACAATAATGACAATTTTTGAGTATACGATAGTTTGATTCATATGCACTTTGCCTGCTAGCATGCATTCTGCGTGGCTTGTTGAACTGATTGAGAATATTTAGACTTGTGTTTTTGCTTGGGTTGGGTTTGACTGAGCGGGAAAAAAGTCAAGCGAAATTACAAGATTATGGATTGGACGCAGCTGTGTGTAACATATTACACTGAGTATAATTCATATTCTCTGTTTTAATATATTTAAGAGAAGCGTAAAAGACCATACCACGACTAAAAATTACAAAGCAACGCTTTCTCATCCGAAACAGCGACAACAACACTAATTTAATCTGACTAAAACCGTTGCCATAATGAGACAACACATGGTTTTCCAACACTGTTCAACGTACAAAGGTAGCTATGAGTAAAGGCTGGAATAGTGTGGGTTTTTTGTGCCTCAAACTATGACAAACTAAAATTAAGAGGAACAAATGATCAATCACGACAATGGGAATTTCATAAATCGTGATATGCTATTAAATAGTATTTGACATGCTGATT